>ML803601.1:18275-70750 GCA_009831015.1 Picea engelmannii | reverse complement strand
CATGGATCATACTTTACCAATGTTGCTTTGAAAACTTTGTAGTGTGATGGACTAAAATTAAGGGGAAGAAGGAGTGTGTTACCTTACAAAGGGGCACAAAATTGAAAAATCATCCCTTAAATTCCTCCCCAAAATAGACAAATATGTCAAGGAGGCTCTCGCTAGTGAAGATAAGGGTAAGAAAACCCCCCCAAAAATAGTTATTGTCACAAAAACAAGATGTTAAAAAACCCTAATTTTGTATATGTAATTTCCTTGGAATCTCTAACATGATGTTGACATCATAAGAGACAATAGATCAATGGTTCTATCTTTAACATACCCCAATCCAACACTTAACATAGATCACAAGAAGACTTTAGAAAGATACTTTAACCATAACCAAGAGAAAGTCACCATAAGTGACCTCGGGAAAAAGTATAAATGAATTCACTTGAATGAGATGAATGTTGCAAATGAGGGATATGGTGTACTTATACCACTCCATTAAGGAGGATATTGGGTTGAACTTACCCTAAAATATAATAAAAATACGATAAAGTGTAATGATGCATGTAGCCAACTTTCCTTCCCCTTAAGCACCATCTTTCACTTTCAGAGCTCCCCTGCTATGAAAGTGAAATGACCCATGACTACCCATAGGCTGGCTTGGCACATGGCCACAAGTGAAGTTTACACACATAATATCAACACATTCATATTCAATATGTCCTCCAATATTTGATCATAATCTATTTTATGTGTTTTTGTGTTGATATAATTTGTATTTTTTAGATTTAAGGAAGGAAAAAAAAATGAGCAAGCCTAATGCTTAGAACTTGAGAGATCGATAATGAAAAAAATAACTAAGGTGTCTTTAGTGTTTCCCTTTGTGATTTTATATGTTAACCAATACTAATTAAGCATTGGAAATGTAAATAACAACATAACTAGGATAGAAGACGCAAAGGATAAATAGATACGAGATCATAAATGCATTTGAATGAAACAAAAATGCAACTTTAACAAAAAAACATTTAAATAAACGAACATGACAACAACTTTAAAGAGCAAAATATTACAATGGGGTGATATGACCAAAACTTTGTATTTTATTCCATGTAAAGATTATCCTCAAGATTACATTTGGGGAATACAACAACCACTCACAACTCCTATGAAGGCTAGACCAATTCTAATTAAGACTTGTCCCAATGTTTTTGAGACATACAAGGACAAGCTAGAGACCCAATACATGCAGGAAGAAAAGAATGTAGTTCGCGACTTCAGAAAGGGAATATGGGACCCTTGGACCAACACATCATTGTTTATGTTATTAAGCAATTATAATAGGTAGGTTTATAGTAAAGCAATTAATTCCAACAAACATAAAATGATATACTTGAGCATCAAGATAGATTTCACCTAAATAGTGTTTTGAACCCCCAAAATGTATTCTTGTTATCATTCAATGCCATTAGATCTTTTGGAATGCAACATATGAAAGTGAATATGATAAAGTTATTGCAATTTTGGTGGAGCTTTGCATACCTTGTGCTTATGCAATTTATTTATCCATGTCTTCACTTGATAGTGATTTCGACGACAAAAGGTAGTTATCAATTACTTTTGAGAAAATAATGAACAAGGAAAACATAAAGGACCATTTCGGATGAAACTATGACAACAACAAATATAATAATATCCAAGGTTTGTGGCTTGAGAAAACTCAAAAAAGGGGAACCCACCACTAGGCACAGCTTAAAGTACCATAAGATACCATGACTTGTGACCTCCCAGAGATTGTCTCACCTTATAATTCTGAGATAAAACCCATTTGTCCTCCTTGTGTCCACCTCTTCTCCTTTTTAATAAACATGAGAATAGTAAAAAAATTATGTGAATTTGTGGAACATCATAAATATAATACTAAATCCATTGTTAAAATCCAAACATCACATTGTTGTCCACATAACACTAATATAAATATATAAACAAATGTTAAAAATAAAACATCATAACCATGTTGTCACCAAATTGATAATCCTATGTAAATCAGATGATATGTACATCCATACCAAAACTAAATAATGAGATGTCATTCATAATATAAAAAAACTATAAAAAATCAAAGTATCCATAAACAAGAGTAATAGCTACAAAGCAGCTAGTCCCTGCCTTAATATTATATTTATGTTTTGTTTAAATAATTTACAAATAAAAGTAAAAAATAAAATTATAAATTGTTTCTTAATATATTTAAAAAAAAAAAGTGTATTAAACTAAGTGAAGAAGTTAATTACAATGGACACACAAAAATTGCAAACAATTTAGACATAGTTGTATCAAGTCCAAATTGAAATCATAATTTTAAATTAATTAATTAAAAATATAAAAAAACAAAAAAAAAATGTTTAAACATAGGATTCTTTTAAGAAAATATTAAGATTAATGAATATCATTCAACATCATAAAATGTGTTTCCTTTTAAATTCAATAATTAATAATTCTACAATACAAGCTTGTAGGTCTAGAAACTGACAATCATTCTACTCTATTGAAGAGTGTATGTCTAAAACTCGACAACCATTCTATTCTATTCTATAATAGTGAGAAAAAAAATTATAAAAAAAAATGAGATGTGATACACTCTACTTTACAACACTCAAATCAAAGCTAAAAATGATAAGCTCATTTGTAGAGCAGTAAGCTCCTTAACCACCCATTATACAAAATTGGATTTTAATATTGACTTTTATGAATTCCCAAGTTTTTTGAATTGAGTCCATTATTCTGTTGATCATTAACACCTCTAAGCAACTAAAATTTTAATGATTATTGATACACTTTCCAGATACATACATTGAATTTGATAATAACTCTTTATCAAATCTACAAATAAAACTAACTCATCTTCCAAATTTATGCTTTGATTAGATTTTGTTTGTTAGCTTATCAAAGGAACTCGGGAATGGCGAACCTTTGTTTATTAACTTATCAAAGGAACTTGAGCTTTAATTTCATCTTTCAATACTTTAAAAAAACATTAGAATATGAATACGTTTTTAACCTCTACTTAATATGTGGGAACAATGAGCTCATTATATGATTAATTGCTACCACTCCAAAGAAAATTTTGTCTTCAGTTTTTCTCTAAAATTAACTTAATCAATATGGTTTCAATCTGACAAATCTAGCATGAATGGCATGAAGCATTTATCTTATATGATTAATTGCTACCACTCCAAAGAAAATTTTGTTCTCAGTTTTTCTCTAAAATTAACTTAATCAATATAGTTTCAATGTGACAAATCTAGCATGAATGACATGAAGCATTTATCTTATTTTTTATACAGCATATAAAAAATCAAATCAAATTGAACAAATCAATAAAAAAAATTCAAGTAGAATTGAACAAATAAAAAAAATTCAGGTAGAATTAAATAAATCAATATAGAGTCTTTTAGATTTAGTTTTTTTTTTAATAATAAAATACTTTGTGAATTAAAAAAACACATATATATTTAGGATATAAATAATTCATTTTTTTTATATATATTCACATTACAAATAATTCCAAAGAACAATTATTTTGTTGATTTCATTCATTCATTTTTTTATATTTTAAATTATAATTTATATGAGAATATTATAAAAAAATTAATACATTTATTTTATGCAAAATTTATTAGAAAACAAAATATTTAATTAAAAAAATTATATTTTTTTTCATTTTATAATTTTTTTTTATATTTTTTTTAAAATATAATTTATTGGAAAATAAAGATATTTGTGGATTCTTATTTACTATTTTTTTAACTTAAATTTTGACTTATAATATTGTATTTTCATTATTATTATTATTTTTAATAATTATAAGATTTTAATAATATATATCTATATCTATATATGTGTGTTTTATTTTAATAATTATAAGGTTTTATTTTATGTTTGAATTTATTAGAGAGCAAAATATTTAATTTAAAAAATTATAATTTTTTTTTCATTTTATTAAAAGTTTTTATATATTTTTCAATAATACAGATATTTGAGTATTCTCGTTTACTCATTTGTTAACCTAAATTTTGACATGTAGTATTGCATTTTCATATATATATATATATATATATATATATATATATATATATATATATATATATATATATATATATATATTTTGATTGTTGTATGTTATTTACTTAAATTTTGATATATGATTTTATAATTAATTGCAATATTTTAAGTAGGTAGTTTGATTTTAATAATATTAAATTATAATTCAGTATATCATTAGTAATGAGACAATGATCACTAATTACTATCTAAAAATGCAAGCTAATCCATTATAATAAAATTACATCAACCTTAAAAAGAATCGAAACATATACAAAACAACAATAATTAATTAATATAAACACATTCATTATCATATAAAAAAATGCATGCAAATGTTTTTTTTTCTAAGAGGAACGGTTGGAGTTGTATTATATTAAAAAAACCGCCAAAAAAAAAAAAAAGATACAAGTGGCAGGGTGCGGGCACCTCTGTTGCTTCCATAGAAGTGAATGCGTCTATCTATGCTTGAGAGAGATGTAACCATTGTTCCTAATAAACTACAATTATGCCATGTGAAGATGGCAATAAACATATTTAACAACAACAAAAATTTGCAGTTCATAAAAACCTAGTGCTAGATGTGGGGCTGCCCTAGTTCTTCATGTTGAGCTTCTGGGTTCTCCTCTGACTGGTGCGCCTCTGCGAAGTGTTGGTCTTGGTTCTCCTCTACCCAGATGTGATATGAGAAACCTAGCACTATAGGAACATGTTGATCATTGTTGGCTGCAGAATGAAAAGTCGAGGGTAGTCGGGATTCATCGGTGCCAACAAAGTGTGCTGGCTGTTGGGGATTTCTCAGGCATTGAGTGACAACTCCAATCTGTCGTGTGTTTCGATTGACCCCCCTTAGGACGACTGTCAATTCTTGATTGTGGCGAATTTCTTGTTGTTGCATTTGGGATTGTATCTCTGACATGCTTTCGCGAATCCCCTAGTTTTCCTATTGAAGTTTGCGGTGTCGTGCGCTTGAGCGCTCTTCAATTCGCCTGTAATCTATTCGCAGAGCTTGGAATTTCTCTTGAAGTTCTTCGGTGATGTAGACTAGGTAGTGTTATTGCACAGTTTGTAGCTAGGATAAAAGACTATAGGAAAGAAGGCCAAAATGGAGTAACAGGAACCTATCCCACCCAATGTCACCATGATGGGAAGGTTCTTTCTCTTTCGGGAGGTTAGGCCCAGGGGAGACGTCCCCGATGACCTGGGGTTTTGAAGAGACAAAAGGGTATTAAGGAAAAGATGAGATCGTTCCCCTTCACAAGTCACCACCCAAACAGATAGTCTGGCCAAAGGCCAATTAAAGATAACCCACCCCCAAGATAGTATACCTTCCTGGAACAAAGCAACAACAAACTGATATATATATGCAAGTTACATCTCAATGGGGTTAGTTTCTCATAAAATAAATGACTTTTTGAACAGAGTATAAGAAATATGGAAATAAATGTTGACGAAGTCAATGTTTATCAATATAGCAATGAAAAGTTATAACTCTTCACCAATAAATATTGGAACAATGTAGCATTCAATGTAACCAATCAACACCTTATTCAATTAATTCTCAAACCATCATTCAATTTCTATTTAAAACAAAATGTTGTTGCATTAAAGATGAAACAACCAATGATGACATCAACAACTTAGGGTTAGTAGGTTAGGGTTTGAAATTCAAAGGTTTTAGACAGTGTTGTGATCAAAGTCTTACTTCAATGATGGAGGTCTTAAGATCAGTGCCTTAGGGTGGAATGGAGTCAATTTAGTAGAGGATGCAAGGGTTGAAGGAGGACGACTAAGGACTAGAGGGAAGAGCTCTGAAGTGATGCTATGGCAGAGCCTCAGATACAAAACCCTAGGGGAGAGAGGCTCACTCCGGTGTTGCTAAAGAAAGGCCTCGTGCTCTCTCCTCCTTCCTCAGATGGCAGCTAGCATAAAGGATAAAATCAAGGCAAGAGAGTGTGATGAGGGAGAGTGTTGCTACAACAAGGCTCTATCATCAAACCCTATAAAAAAAATGGCCCTAGGTGTAGATAACCTAGGCCCGGGACATATCCTCCTTCTTGAACTCTAGAAAGTATGGCTAGCAAAGGAGAAGAAAAGGAGAAGAGTGTAGAAAAGGCTAGGCTCTTTCCTTCTTCAATGGATGAAAAATTTCTCTTTTAGGTGACTTGAGACAAGGACCTACTTGTGTGCTTGTCACCTAGGGTTTTGATTTAGCAAAATTCATAAGCAATATGAAATAAATTAAACCACAACCATTCAATAAGAAGTTCTGCAGAAAAATACTTACAATTCATCAAAAATAACCATGCAAACCCTTGTTGTAACACCTTCCTTCAAGAGAAACACCATAAATGCCAAAAAATGTCTTTCTTCAACATGTGCACCTTACTAAATCAGAAAAAATACCCAAGAGGGTGCAAATTTCAGACCTCCTTATGGAGTGAATGAGTAGTGATGAAAAAATGAGAATCCAAATCCCTCATTTATACAAAGCCTTGACCTAATTTTACATTTTAGGTCAGGTAAAAAGACCGACAAGTCCATAATATCGAATCATATTGTTTTTACATTAAATTGTCAAACTGAAACCCTAATTCAAGTAGAAAATAGAGTAGAAGCCCCTCTGAGGGAGACGTTAGCCCCTTTTAGGGAAAATGGGGCATCCAGGAGCAAAACGTTAGCCCTCCTTGGGCTTCTCCAAACTGCCACATGTACCAACACTGCCCAATCTGCCTCCTAAGATGTCCATAATGTCGGATGATGGCATGGCCATGATGGGTGACGTCCTAGGACTTCCAAGGCCAATGTTCCACTGAAAAGGGTCAATTCCCCCTAGGTCAGGCTCTGTCGGGGTGCCTTTGGAGGAACATCCTCTTCTCCTCTGCTGCAATGCTTTGGATTGATATTCATCCTGTCTCTCCCCCTGATGGGATCCCAGCATCCACCTGGTGGGCTCTTTAGCCCCATGGAGGTTTGAACTGATCATCTCCCCATGTGTATCAGTCCAATATGGTACATGTCCATCAAGCATGGTCCTGCACATCAAAGGCTACACCCTCCATGGGCTCATCAATCACAAGGATCATAGCAATGTCAAACACATTTCATCATCAATATTATCAAACATATGCATAAAACCCTTGATAGATCAATCAATAGCTCAAAGATGTTACATAAACCTAAAATACAAGTCTGAGAAAGGGAAATGCATCCTATTGGGCTAGTGTTTATTGAATAAGGAAAGTTCCCAGAAGAAACCCCTTCCAATCCATGTAAGTGGATGAAGTGGTGAAGGGATGTCCAAGCAGTGGGTGCAACTCAGGTCAAGGGTGCAGGATGTTATATGTGGGTGCCTTTGTAGAAGGCGAGTTGTACTTGTCATGGATGCACATTCTTTCCAAGCCCATTCATGCCTTTGTTCTCCTTTTTTGTTATTTTATTATGTTATTGTTTTTTTGTTTGTTCAAGAGCTAATCAAAGGACACTGCCTTGGCATGGTGACCAGAGCTGACAACGTTACCCACAAGTACTTTCACAGAGATGAGAAGGTTGGCTCATGATGAGACCCCCTTTCCCTTGGCCATGCAACCAAGAGTCACTACCCTAGCATGGTAACCAGTTCATGGAAATGTCATACTGCTAGGTACCCATGGACCTAATAGGCTAGCTTGTGATGAGACCCCCTATCCTCTGACTAGGTTTTGTTTTATTATTTTTTCGGGTCCCTCTTGTTTCTTGTCAAGAAGCCTTTTATTGATTTCTCGGGGATCCCTGGGTGAAGCATCTCAAAGTTTTATTCTTAGGATTTTATCTTTTACCATCTTGTTTTTACCTTCTGGGCCTTTAGCCCCTTCTTCCCACTAGAAAAGGTGCAACCCTAGAAATAGGTCAACCTGGTGCCCGAACAAGGGGAATGGGGCAGATGAGTGGGAAACTAGATGGAAAAGTGAAACTGTGAAGGGAACGAACGATGGATTCTCAGAGACAACCCCGAGTGGCTAACCAAAACAATAGACATAGGCTTACTAAGACACCCTATCAATCCTCAAAACATGGTCAAGTGGAAAAGTGTAAGATCCAAGCAGTTGTTAGAAATAAAAGGAATCAAATGCATATAATCAATGGTTTTGATGATCAAAGTGACACATACCATGATACCTGGACTAATTACCTCATGAAGCAAGAACCTTCTTTGACACAAGACCAAGCTGATGGTGGTGGAAGCTGCTACTGTTTGCAGGATGAAGAAGCTGGAAGAGAAAAGGATGGGCCCTCTAGGGCCATGATGAAGTCAATCCTACTCTCAATACTCCATGTCTAGGACCTATGGGCCTCGAGACATGATCTCCTAGTTATCCCTAAAAGTGGGCGATAACATCTGGCTCCAACTTGGGGACATGTGCTCACCGTAGAGCGCATGAGAATCTCAGCATCTCTGGCAAAACCTTTTGACCTTCTTGATCTCAAGTAGAAGTATCAACAACAAAAACGGGGTGGTAATGCCACCCCAACATGCATATATATAAAGACTGAAATAACACAATCAATAAGGTGAATGTGAAAGAAAACTATATGCAATGCAAATGGTATAATACATGAATGAAAAATGCCTACTTACCTGTACTTACCTGTGAAGTCAGGTTGATAGTGGATGGTAACGCTTGATGTGTAAAGAGTTTACTGAAAATCTTAAGGCTTCTCCCTCCATGGTGCCCAGGTTGAAAGAGTTTGTACCGACATGACTCAATATTTTATAAGGACCTGTCCATAAACTGTCAAATTTCTTGTGCATACCGGGTTTTTCCTTTCTTTTATCCCATAATAGTACGAGGTCTCCTTTGGTTAAGCTTCTTTCTTTATCTTTGTGATCAAAGGTACTTTTTGTCTTTTCCTAGTTTCTTTCCATCTAACCAAGGGCCTTTTGTCGGGTCTCATCTAATTCTATTAGTTGATCGATTCACCCTTGGATTGCTTCCATGTTCGTAGCATAGTGTTGGGTGAAGCGGAGTATAGGAATTTGGAGGGTCACAGGGAGTTTTTCTTCTAACCCATATACCAACTCAAAGGGGTTCTTCCTGTGGTTTTTATTCTATCTTCCCATACTGCATACTTGATCTTGCTATCCCAAGCTTTCTTATTTTCCCTCATGACCTTCTTTAGGATATTCATAAAGTTTTTATTGCTTGATTCTTCCAATCCATTACCTTGTGGATAGTAATTGGAGGAATGGGATAGGAAAATGACATACTTGAAGCAAAATTTTGTCAGATCATGTGAACTAAAGGCTTTGGCATTATCTGTAGTAATTTTGGAAGGGATATCGAACCTAGTTATAATTCATTCTTCCAGGAAATTCATGACTACTTCTTCGGTGGCTTTCTTTGTGGGAGCAGATTCAACCCATCTAGTGAAGTAGTCTGTGGCCGTTAAGATCCATCGATAGCCATTACTTGAATTATCTTTAAACTCACCAACAAAATCTAAGCCCCACTATTGAAAAGGTGATTCTATTACCACGGGTTTTAAGGGTTGTGCTGGGAGTTTTGGTTTACCAGAGAAGTATTGACAAGGTTGACATGACTGGACATGTTGCTGAGTATCTAAAAATAGTGTTGGCCAATAATACCCAGCCCTTAAAATTTTGTGAGCAGTAGTGCAGGCTGCAAAGTGTCCACCACAATATCCAGAGTGCAATTCCTCTAGTAATTTATTTGCTTCTTCTTTATTGACACATCTAAGTATGATCCCATTGGGATTTTTCAAACCTAGGCCATATTCGGTCAAACAACATTTCATTGCTTTTAGCCTCAAAGCCTTTCTTTTGTAGTCTACCAAGTGATCTGGACAATACAATTTTCTTAGATAACAGACAATATCGGAGTACCACTCATCATGCTCTAGTTCATTGACTACCACGTTTACTTGCTCAGTCTCGCCCTTTTGT
The DNA here is from genome assembly GCA_009831015.1 of Picea engelmannii. Taxonomy (NCBI): domain Eukaryota; kingdom Viridiplantae; phylum Streptophyta; class Pinopsida; order Pinales; family Pinaceae; genus Picea; species Picea engelmannii. The sequence goes on along the minus strand of ML803601.1, from coordinate 60,714 downwards.
ATGGCTTCTTGGTTTCTCTCGGTTATCATTTGGGCCAAACCTTGTCCCTTTATTATTTTGGTGGGTTTTATTTCTAGGTCGTACTCTTGGATTTTAGAAACCCACTTCCCCCTAGTTCCCATGCAATCTTGCTGTGAGAGAACATCTTTTACTGTTGGGTAAGGAACATAGGCCTTAATTTTGTTGCAACTAATGTAATTTATGAAATTCTTAAGAGATTTTACCAAAGCATATGCTTGTTTCTCAGTGATTTTGTAATTCAGCTTAGAATGTCTAAGGACCTTGCTCATAAAATCTACAGGGTGTTCATAATCGTCAGTGTCCTTTTGCATCAAAACACCTGCAATGGTATCTTGGGAGGCAAAAGAGAAAATGATGAAATCCTTTGAGAAATCAGGGCTGATAAAGAAAGGGGCTTGGGATATGGCATCCTTTATATCCTCAAAATACTTAATGGCCTTGTCATCCCATCTAAAAGTAACATCCTTTTTAAGAAAAATACTCATGGGTTTTATCCTTTCGGCGAAGTTTGGAACAAATCTTCTGATAAAATTGATCTTTCCGAAAAAGGATTGTAGGGATTTTTTGTTGATCGGGGGACGTACATCTTTTATAGATTGGACCCTCTCAGGATCAATGGAGAGCCCCCCTTTTGAGGCCACGTGACCCAAAATTTTCCCCTCATCGATCCCAAAAATAGACTTCTTGGGGTTCAAAGAGATGCCATACTTTCTACATCGCTTGAAAACAATCCTGAGGTGTGAGAGGTGATCCTTTCTATCCTTTGACACAACAGTGAGGTCATCTTGGTAGATTTCTATGATTTTTTGTATAAGATCCCTGAAGGAAAAGTCCATTATTCTTTGAAAGGTAGCATCGGCATTCATAAGGCCAAAGGGCATCCTTAGGTACATGAAGGTTCCCCAAGGTGTGGTAAACATTGTTTTAATTTGGTGTTCCCTTTTAAGGAGGACTTGGTTGTATCTAGAAAAACCATCCAACATGGACATCATACCCGCCCCTGTGACTCTTTGTAGCAGATGTTCCATGTTCGGGAGAGGATAGTTATCCTTCAAGGATGACTGGTTGAGGTTGCAGAAATCAACACATAAACTTATTTCGTCGGTCTTCTTTTGGACGACTACCAAGTTCAAAATCCAAGATGAATATATAATAGGAGTTATGATACCAGCGTCAACCATTTTTAGTTTTGGGCTCAGTTATTTTATGGTGATCATTTATGTTAGGAGAAGGGTGCACATGTTGAGAGGACTGACAGTTGCCTAGTAGCAGATCTGCTTGGAGGATTTGAGCTCTGACAGTTTTAGTGGAGAGGTAGCACAGGAGAAGACATTCCTGTGGAGGGATTTCTTCATTGGGTACTAGATGATCTAGGGCGCTTCAGTTCAGTGTAGAGGGAAACAAAGGGAGAGGGCGCACCACAGTTTGGGTACTTCTTTCTCTGGTTCTTGTGGCAAGGATTGTGAGGAGCTTTCTATGTATACAAGTTCCATTGTATTTCATTACTTGTTGTATCTCTTGCTTTGATCATCATTTATATACATATATCCCAAACTAGTTTTCTCCCGGGGGGTTTTATCCAGGGTCATGCTGACCAAAAATACATGTGTAAAAAAATGCATGTGTTAGTTTCTTATATCTGCTTATTATCAGTTATAAAGATCTTTAGGTGTGTTGTACTTATTTTAGTATACATGTGCTAACTTTTTGTTACTAAAACTACATGCTAGAGCACCTAAAATTGGAAGTGCAACCGTAACAAATCAACAAGAATTTATTGAACAATTTTCTATCCTAAAACAACAGAAAACCATTGTTATACAGTTGAAACTTAGAGCTAATATGAGGTCAAAGACAGACCCAGTTAGCATGCTTGATAGGACCTGAAAATCTTCATGGTATCAGAGCTGAGGTGGCTGATTTTTGAGCAGTTTGGACAACATATGTGTTGGTTGTCATATACATCTTCTTGGAAGATTTTTGTGGACAACCATTGACTCCTTCAGTGGTTGTTAGAGGGAATATTTTTGCAGAGGACAGTTGGGCAGTTTTGACACTTGAGGACAATCTCTTTTCACACCTGCGTGGACAGGAGTGAGACTGTAGTTGACAACCTCTTTTCACACATGTGTTGACAAGAGTGAGGTCGTGGTTTCACTTGCCTTTTTTCACACCTATGTTGATAGGAGTGAGGCAATGTTCCTTTACATTGGGAGCATCAGAGTGAGCACAGTTGGTAGACATGTCAGTAACTCAGATGCATGTGGAGGACAAGCTAGCCGGGGCTAGCAATTAGTCACCTTGGAAGGTAAGGATGGTCTTTGTCTTAGAGGACCTCGAGCTATGGGACATAGTCGAGGAAAATGTTCCTCCCATTCCTGTCATTGCACTTGCCTTGGTGGTAGAGTTCAGGAGGAGGAACAACAAGAAAAAGAGGATCATTCGTGATGCTGTGAGAGATCATATTATTCCCCACTTGACTGGGAAGACTTATGCATGTGAGATGTGGGCATCTTTGTGCAAGTTGTACGAGATCTCTAATGAGAACCGAAAGATGGTTCTTCATGACCGATTGAGGGGAATTCACATGCTCGAGGATGAGTTGGTTACTTCATTCCTTGGTTGCTACACTCAGATCAGAGATGAGCTAGAAGTCGTCGAAGAGATTGTGAACACTAACTCTTTGGTGAGGCAAGCTATGAATAGCTTCACCAAACCGTGGGGTCCATTTGTATGGGGTATTGTTGCTAGGGAGGTTATGCTTACATGGGAGAGGATGTGGGATGACTTCTTCCAGGAGGATATTAGGCTAGCAGCCGAGGCTTCTAGATAGCAACAGTAGCAGCTACAGATTTGTCAGGGTGTTGAGGACCTTGCTCTTTGGAAAAAGGGTAAGAAGAAGAAGGGTCCCAAAGTTGGGGCCCCACCATAGGGAGGAGAGAGCAGCATCAGCAGTGGGCATAGGAGATACATGATAACAATGAGATGATTTTCTTGTGGAGATATGGGTCACTACGTAGGACAGTGTCCCAAGAAGAAGAAGAAGAAGTCGGATGGGTCAGCAACAACAACAAAGATAGAGTTCGAGGAGAAGTTTGCGCGAGAGTGTGAATTCTTGACTACTATATATTCCATTACACCATCCAACACTAGATGGGGAGACAGAGTTGATGAGGATAGATTAACTCACAATAGTGATTCAGAGGGAGATGAGACTCAATGTCCCTGGACATCTTCAGAGTGGGTGACTGGTCCACCCAGTATAGTTTTAGTTTCAGAGCAGCCGAGCAGACAGAGAGTTGGTGCTATAGATTCAGAGCATCATAGGTTGATGAGGAGGAGTAGTAGGGCACCATAGAGGCTTGAGCCTCACTTGGCTTATGAGACAAGCAAATTAGGTTCTAGATCCACTTCAGGTGGAAGTGGAAGTGGAAGTGACTTGGTGAGAGGCCAAGTTGATGAATCTTGGTGAGAGACCAAGAGGGGGAGACTCTTGGTGATATGCCAAGAGAGAGACTCTTCGTGAGAGGCCAAGAGTAGCTGGAAATCCTTGGTGGGATACCAAGGTGGAGATCTTCAGTGTGATGTTGAGATCTAGGTGATCTTGGATAGATGGAGAGTCAGATCCATTTATAGATCATACAAATTGAGCAGATTTGTGACAGAGTCCACTTTCAGCGATCAGGGTACAACCATACTCACCGAGCATATGCCAGGAGGCAACCATGTCCACTATAGGGATGATATTGGTGGTGACAAGCACTTTCCTCGGTAAGAGGGAGTGTTGAGATTTGGGTACCTTGGAAAGTGGTCCCCAAGTGCTTATGAGTCTCTAAGCACAAAGGGGGAAGCCTATTACCCTTATACTTTACTTTATGATTCTAATTTAAATTTGACTTAGGAGATGTAATTCAAAAGTGAAATATGTCACTTAAGTCATAAAGTGACAATTAATTCACAATGTGGGTGAATTAATAGACATAAAGCAACTAAGGAAAGTGGGTTTCCTTAGTGATATTTTTGGATTTGATCTCACCCATTGATTAGACTTGGCTAGATCTAATCTAGGCAATTGATCTTTTAGGGTTGGCTCAAGGAGGCTAAAGAGAGGGTAAAGGTATTTTTGAGACTCAATTCTTCACTTGTGAGTTTTTGGAGAAGAAAAGAGGGGCACAAATATTGAGGAGAAGGAGGGCGCACTTCATGAGGGTTTGAGAAAAACCCTTGAGAGCTTAAGGAGAAGCTTGTGGTTTCTTGGATCTTGCATGGAGAGTATTTCCATGGAGTCTTAGCCTTCATTCTTGAGAGGGAGCATATCACATGGAGGAGGGGTGCATCTAGAGGAGGAGGGCTCTTTTGTTATCCTTCAGTTGCTCATCAGGAGAGGAGGACTTGTCAAATTGAGATGATGTCTGATGCATAGGGAGAGGACATCTTGGGTGCTTGTTTCTATGGAGAGATAATTTCAGTTTCGGGCTTAGTTATTTTATGGTGATCATTTATGCTAGGAGGAGGGCGCACATGTTGAGATCACTGACAGTTGCCTGGTAGCATATCTTCTTGGAGGATTCAAGCTCTGACAGTTTCAGTGGAGAGGTAGTATGGGAGAGGACATTCCTATGGAGGGATTTATTCATTGGATACCAGATGAGATAGGGCACTTTAGTTCAGTGCAGAGGGCAACAAAGGGAGAGGGCACACCACAATTTGGGCACTTCTTTCTCTGGTTCTTGTGGCAAGGCTCATTAGGAGCTTGCTATGTATACAGGTTCCATTGTGTATCATTACTTTTTGTATCTCTTTCTTTGATCATCATTTGTAGACATATATCCCAAATTGGTTTTCCCCGGGGGGGTTATCTAAGGTCATGTTGACCAAAAATACCTGTGTACAAAAATGCATGTGTTAGTTTCTTATATCTGCTTATTATCAGTTGTAAATATCTTTAGGTGTGTTGTACTTATTTTAGTATGCATGTGCTAACTTTTGGTTACTAAAACTACATGCTAGAGCACCTAAAATTGGAAGTGCAACCGTAACAAATCGACAAGAAGTTACTGAACAATTTGTTGTCCTAAAACAACAACAAACCATTGTTAGACAGTTGAAACTTAGAGCTAATCTGAGGTCAAAGACAAACCCATTTAGCATGCTTGATAGGACCTAAAAATATTCATAACCAACATAAGTACATGTGTGAAAAGAATAAATAATAATCAAATAAATGAAATGATATTGACAATAATCAAATAAATGAAATGACTATACCATGAAATATATATACAAATTAAATAATGACAAAATTTGAAAGAATCAAAGGAGAAGGGTTAGAGATACGTTAAAAAGGGTGTATCTTTGGACAACAAATGGTTCATCATTGGAAAAACAGTGTGAGGGTGCACCATCCAAATGGATAAGGTGGAAAGAATTAGGATCGGCCATGCCTTGGATGAAATAAGACCTCAGATGTATGAAAAATCCCTGCCCGGGATGACTCATTGAAGACCCTTTTCCAAGTTTTATCAACTTGGTGTTTTTCTTGAGAATAGACCACCTAGGAAACATGCATATTTCTTTATTCAACCAAACTTTGAAGCTTGGCGAACCTTGTCAAATTTTGATAAATTTCTGCATATGATTGTCATGGTGGAAGGCCAACCATTGTTCGTAATGATCTGGAATTTGTAAACTGGAAAGAGGCTTGGAAAAGAGTCTTGTTGATGAGGGGAGGTTGCCAAATTTTAGTGTACCTGCAAGAGAATGTTGAACCTGCCCGAGACAAGACAATTTATCGAAACACAAACCAAATAATCAAAGGGACAGGCAAGTGAAGCTTGCTTTCCTAAATTGCAACAGTTAACAAACATATATATCAGCAATAGAATGAGTTACTAACTAAAAAAATAACCATCAAAAACATCAAATATTTTTTGGATGATTAAGCACTAAACAAATAGATATTATTCCAATACTTAAGCACAAACTTTGATGGTAAGATAGGGCTACTAAATGAAGTTATCAACAAAATATAAAGGCAGCCCTATGGTTGTAGCAAACAATTGCTACAACAAAAATATCTATCCACCAAATTTAGCAAACAATCCACCCAAAGGATAGTTGATGTCAAGTATGTAATTCTCAAGTGAGAGAGTTATGTTAAATGAAATGTCTTAGGTCTATTTTTATAGGAGGCCTTTAGAATTAGTTTGTTCAGATATCACTAGGGTAAAACACAATTAGGGAGGCCAACCTCCTCCAATTTCCCCTTTACAATTCATTTTTTTATTTTACATAATAAAGGAAACCCTAAAGGTGACATCATACCCCCTAGGGGTGATGTTTTGACACATAGAGAAAGTCGTTGAGCCATGTGAGGGAGTCGTTGGGCCTCCAAAGGACATGCCTCCATGGTGCAAGGGTTTCTCTCCATCAAAGTGTGTCAATCCTCCATCAATTCATCACCACCATCATCAAACCCTATCCCCGAAAGTGATGTCAAGCCCTAGAAGAGGATGTTTTGACCTTCCAAGGTCAATGTTGGGCTAAGAGGGGATAGGTCTCATTGTCCAAGGTGCCTTATCTTGCCTCCAAAGACAATGTTCATCATATAACTTCTCCCAGGGTGTGGGTCATTGTATCCAATCTGTGGTTTTCTTGCCCCAACGAAGGCCCAATCTAGGCTTTCTCCCTCCACAACGTCCATTAAATAAGGCCTTGCAAAGACAAGTGAATTGGCCCTCCAAGGGTATTAAGTCAAATGTTTCATGCCAAGTAAAATCACACTTAATACAAGAGCCACCTAAACATGTGCATCAAAACTAGCTTTTCAAATTAAACAAGTGCTCAAAGACCCTATGCAACTTACCAAGTTTAGGTATAGGAGGGTGACCTATTGGGTGAATCATTCCCCAAGTCAAGGATTGTTTCTTAGGTGGAACCTATACAAGTCATGGAAAGAGTATGAAGTGGATGGGGGTAGAAATTTTGGGAATGGGGTTCATGACATACAAGGGTTCATATTTTCTCATTTATGGGTGGCTTTGTAGAGGGTGTGTTGCACCTTCGTTTTCAATGCAACCTTTTTCCAAGCCCATTTATTTCCATTAATTAATTAAAGTCCAAAACAATTGGGTAATATAATACATGGAAATAAAAGAGTACCACAAGGTCACTTGAAGCTATTACACATAGTGCCATATGCATGGAAAGAAAGGGACACCACATAAGTGTACAAACCTCAACAAGCGGGACATATATATAATGTGAGTTTTCTTTTGCAGGTCTTCAAATTATTTTAAGAGAAATATTTCAATGTTCTCAAGACCTCTTTGGGCAAGCATCTAGAAGGTTATGATTTGGCTTTTATATTTTTCCAACTACATTTCCCTTTGAGCCTTTAGCCCCTTCTTCCCATGAAATGAGGTACAATCCCTTCTTGGGTCAGTACACCCAAAAATCCCAAAAGATGAGGGGACGAAAATGATGAAGTATGGAGAGTGATAAGTATGATCTGGAATCATACGATGACTCATCAAGGAGACCTCCCAACATCAAAATTTTCCTCGAGGGTGGCCACTTACTAGGGCACAATGTCAAGCACCAAGGTGAAACAAGGCAAAGAGCATACTTTCCAAGCAAACATTCTATAAAAAGAGAAGTTGTAATGCAACATATTCAAATGCCTCATGGTGCAAGACCCACTCTCTTCCAGAAGCAAGTTGATGTGATGAATAACACCATGATGAATCAGAGAAGTATGGTGGTAAAGTGGGTCTTCATCTGTGTTTGTGGACACTTCCAGTCAATCCATCTCTCAACACTCCATGTCTGCAACCTGAGGGCCTCGAGACATCATCTCCTTAGTTATCCCTAGAAATGGGGGATAATAGGCCCCAACTCCACACTCTTGCTTCATTTTCAAACACTTGAGGACTTCCTTAGAGCTCTTCGGGCTAAGAGGAAACTTTCCTCACTCCCACCCACATAGAAAATATTCTTTGATGCTGACCTCACCAATCCCAATATGCAGAACTCAAATTGTCTAGGGACCGAGTCACTGTAGCACGGAAAAAAGGTAAATGTGTTGTTATTGGAGACCTCAAAGCAGTCATCCATGATTTGGCTCCTCCAGGATACTCCCACCCTTGGGCCAAATGACAGTCTTGTTTAGCTGGGGAAAAGGGTAGGGGTAGCGGACCCACCATCTCCATTGGTTGTTGAAACTGTAATGGTGCTTTTTGTTCCTCATCGGGATTGCTTCGGGATGTAGTTGGGTCCTGCAACATTATTTTCCTCACAGAGATGCATGCGAGTCCCATGTGGACTTCACCACCAATACATGAATATCATTGGGCAGGTGTTGTCGACATGAGACCAGATCTGACAACATCAAGGATCTAGGGGTTTCACTTGTCTTATACGAGATTCTCTCCAGAACATGGTTCCTATTTTGTCTGCAGACGAGTATTCCATATGTTTTTGGGTCCGAATTCATCATAACAACCCCCTCCTCCTAGATATCTACATTGCAGTTTGCTACTTCCCCCCAGCTTTGTCGCACTTTTCACTTCATAGGGAGTCTGAGGGGGAACCTTTCTCTGACCTTTATGCAGACACCTCCCACTATTCCACCCTTGGGGAGGTCATTCTTCTGGGAAACTTTAATGCTCACACCAAAAACCTACAGATATCTCTTCATGACAGTGACGCAGATGCGCTTTGTCTATAGGAGTTAGAGCTAGAGTCAATGAGTCTTCATTGGAGTTCACAGGATAGATATGTGCCCCTCACAGGTTATGGGAGACACTTTTTGTAGCTAGGGGAATCCCATGACTTAGTGATAATAAACAAGCTCCCTTGTTTCCCAGGCTCAGATGACTTTACCTACTTCCTACACAGTGGGGGGGCAAGTGTGGTTGATTGTCTTGGTCAACCTGGATCTCCTCCCTCTGGAAGAACATGCACTCCGCACCTTCTCCCTCTCCATAACCCCCCCTCCCCAGTCTACCCCACCACCTCCCTGCACCACATTCCTCTTTGATAGATATTATGTTGATTCCTATACCACCTGCCTTTAGGAATTTCCCCCCTATCTCCCACTTTAGATCACTAGTCACCACCACAACCAAATACGATATTCTTTCCACGAATCTCATGGAGGCAACCCTTGATTCTTACCCCCACTCCACTCGTTAGCATATCCATAAGCCTACCCCTAGATCTTTCCCTATGAATCGCTGGTTTGACGACGAATGAAAATCCCTCCACAAGCAGATATGGATCGCCCTCACTCACGACCCATCTTCCTCCCCCGACCTCTGCAAAGCATATCATATACTCCTTTGTCATAAAAAGTGATTGTTTCTCTCCAAGAGGAGACATGAACCCTATGAGGTCCTTCACCACTCCTCGAAAGCCTTATGGCGTGCCCTTTTTCCCAGACACCAAACCGCCCCACTTGACCTTGACCCCCATGCCATGTTCTCCCATACCACTTCCCTTTATGATATCCCTAGACAACCTCCCACCTGCATCTGTTCTCCCCCTCCTCCCACCACCTCTTTTCTAAGCGGGATATTAGGAGAGTAGCAAGAGCTATGAGTACCAACAAAACAACAGATAAGGAAGGGCTTCAGGCCGATTTCCTTAAGTAGGGTATCCAGTCTCTTGAGTCTTATATTGTTGAGCTATTTAACTAGGTGGTATGCTCAGGATTTCCCCTCTCCTGGACACAACACATTATACATCCAATCCATAAATTTGGGAGTAGTTCTGATCCAAAGAATTATCGGACTATCATGGTGGGTCACAAATTCTCCAAGCTTTATGCCACAATCTTACATCAGTGGTTCTCTAAAGAGATGGAGAGACATCATCTCAGGGCTAGAGGGTCGATTTCCACCTAGACCACCAGACGATTGAACACATCTTCACACTTCGAGTCATTATTGAGGATCCTTGTCATCTCTCTTCGAAGGTCAACACTTGATTTGTAGACTTCCAAAAATCATTTGACACTATTTTAAGGGAGGCATTACTTCAGAGGCTCCATGACATTGGTATATTTGAGACCCTTCTAGTGGCCATTATGAGGTTGTATGAGTCAGTCTTTGGTCGACTTAGAATGGCACATGGTCTTTCAGAATTCATTTAGAGTACCATCGGGGTTAAACAAGGGTTCCCTCTCTCACCAACACTCTTTGGGATTTATATTGATGAGTTGGAGTCCTACCTTCATGAGCATATCCAGGAGGAAGATGGTTTCCTTCTACATCAGGGGTTGATCTCCCTACTCTTATTCTTCGACAACTTGGTTTTGATGGCCTCCACTCTCGAGGGCCTACAAAGACAGATTGATGCACTGGCTAGTTTTTGTGACCTTCGACAACTGACAGTCAACCTGGGTAAAACCTTAGTCACCGGGTTCGGCGAATTTGAACCTTCAACTTCAAAATTTGTCGAACTTCAAGCGATTTCGAACAAATTCATTGAAATTCGCCTTTAAATTCGCTTGGTATTAGAGAGGTTAGGTTCTGGAAAGGTTTAAGGTGAAAAAAAGGTAAAATAAATCCTTCACATAGCATTTCCTCTCATGGACATGATGCCAACTCTCACAGACCAATGCCGAGTTACAACCACTAGTTTCGGTAATGGGCTACGACTATTGTATGTAGTAAATCCTCTGCATAGCTACCAGTTTCGGTTATGTACAATAGGTTACAGCCTACCACTGACTAGTGACGACTATGGGGCTATGACTTACCAGTCTTGGCTATGGGCTACAGGCCACGACTACACCAATTTTTATGTTTTTTCAAGGAAATAGTTATTTATATATTTTTTATTTTTCTTACTAAAATTATAAAGTTATATAATGTATAGATTATAATATATTATAATTTATATAGTTATATTATATATATTGTATAGGTTATAATTTATATAATATATGTTATATAATATATATAACATGTTATATAGTTTTCCAAGTTAATATATTTATTATTCTTTTATTTTTTAAAATAAATTTATTATATATATATATATATAACATTCGAATTTAATGTCGAACTTTATCAAAAAAAATTAAGGCGATTTTTTCTCGAATTTCATTGGTGTTGAATTCGAACACAAATGCAGTGACTATGGGTAAAACCAAGTTTCTGATCTTCAACGCATCAAAGAGCTCCCTTACAGACTTACATTTCCATTACAAGGGGGTAGAGATTGAGATCACCACAACATACACTTATCTAGGTGTACAATTCACGGGGCCCTGTTTCAGCAGCGACATGCCCTTCTACCTAGGATCAGTAAAGGGTACAGTTCCCTGGCCCTCATCGAGAGACAATGCTTCTTGGGTCAATTTCAGGACATCTTGTCCAAACTCAACCTCATGGAGGCAATTATCAGACCCATGGTTCTGTCGATCTTGTTATAGACAGTCTAGGCCAAGTTAGATGGGGTCTAGACTCTACTTCTCATGTGTATCATTAGCTGCAAGTGAACGGTTCCACAACCCATTATTCAGGTAGAGTTGTGTGTCCACCCATTCCGCCTTGAGGTCATTTTCTTCCTGGTCTCTTTCCTTTGTAGAGTTAGATCTTTTTACAACTTTACCATCGGGAGAGAGCGGTATCTCTAACTAGCTCTTTTCTCATCAGAGGCTCTTGCTTCAACTTCCCCCTCAGGTCATGCTCATGGTTGGTTCTCAGAGGCATCTCAACTCCTCCAGTCGATGATTATCTCCCCAGAGTGCCTCCCACCATTTATTTTCCATCTCTTGTCTGAATCAAGCTACCAGAGAGGACATTTACAGACTCTGCACTCAGGTCACTTGGACCTCGCCTTTGGTGAACCTAGGTCTTAAGATGTCCTTCTATATAGAGTAATTTTTGGAGTTGCATGATGGAATCATAGTCCACCCCTCATACACACACAAACATTGGATGCACTCACTCAGGATTCCTTTCGGTTAGCTCTAGGTCGGATCCCATCGGCTCTAGATTGAGACAAATCACCATATACCATGATCCGATAGGATCTACCAGATTTTCCACTTACAGGAGCCAGAGATAGAGATGCACCTCATATTTAGGTGTCCTATATACTATGAGATCAAAGGATGCTACCATTGTCTATACAGGGACTCAGGGGGCTCACTCTCTACCTTCTTCTAGTACCAAGACCAGAGAACCCTAGCCCTCTTCATCAGGGAGATATTCTACCACAGATCTCAGTTCTTTCACACCACACCTTGCCTTGGGATGACTAGGGCGATCACCTCTTACTTTCATGCTGACCCATCAGCTAGAGGGCTGAGTCCCAAAGCACACTAGACAGTAGACCAGTGAGACCTCGTGTCTCTCTTCAACCTCTCCCCCACAGAGACAGATCATCATCATCGAGACCAATTCGGAAATTTCGTATGACACATTAGCCCACACATTCTCAGAGAGTTAGAGGGACTAGCTCTAGACAACTCAAGAGCAGGGCACCTCCCGTTTGTCGGACCACCTCCTAGTTTCAGACGAGCTACCAAAGTTCTATTCAAACTTTATTTCTTTTGGCCTCAGATGCTAGGAGTATTCCTCACTCCTACATCCCCACTAGGATCATACATTCAGACCTCCTAATAGTCCATGAGGACTACGATAGGGAGCCAATGCCAAATTCACCCACCTCACCCTCTGCCATTCGATCCGGGAGACCTTGACAGCCTCATCGTCAAACACCTCTCTCTTTCTCTTATCATGGTTATATACTTTATGAGACTAATTGACTATCAATTTTTTTATGTTATTTTCAGCATTTTCAGTATGATCTAGGAGTTGTGTTTGCACTCCCACATTGTAATCATAGTTGATGTAGCTCTCAGTCCCATTGACCTACTTTTGTGGTCATTTGTTGGACATTAATAAAATTATCTTATCTTATCTTATCTTGCAAGAGTGGTGGAAATTTATTTTGCACTATTTTTCAAGACTGCCTGGTAGAGGGGCACTCCCAAAAGATGTGCTTGACTGTCTCCTATTTACTGCTGGAGGCACTTGTCATCTGTTAGACCAATTTGTGTGAGTTTTCATTTAGTGGGAAAACCTTGGTATTTTGACCAACCACATGTAACACTCTAAGATTGTAGGATAACCTATATGAACAGACATTTTTGAGTCTGGTGGTCCAGCAGAAATCACTATGTGAGCTTCCCCATCTCTTATTTAAAAATTGGAGCCAGTTGGGTCTTCCTGTGCATGAGAAATTATAATTTCCTATTGTTGTACTCTATCAGAAACTCATAACCAGTCACTCCAAATCGGACCTTCCACCGAGGTAAGTAATTTTAACTTTCTGATGATGACTTCTTTCTGCTATCTTAAATGTTCAAGTGACTTTAAGACCTGATGATTGGGTTATTGAAGTTTACCAGAATACCTATGAAGACTGTGGGGATGGTCATTTATACAGTAACCTGACAACAACTTTTCTTAAAACTAAGTTTTCTATTTGTTGATTAAGTTCTTGATTGTGAATGCATTCTGTATGTTCATTACTTTCTTAGGTTTCATTAGTCTTAGAATCATAAATTTCATGGGTTGAAGTTTATATTTGAAAATTCTTGAACTTTAAATGGTGTAGCTCCTTAGAATGTAGGGTGTTATCTTTGATTATTGGTATAATCTGAAGTGTTTGATTGCCTTGTAAGAAATTGGTGATTTCATAGAGTTATGTATGGTCTTATAGATTGGGTGATATCCTGATTTTTTCTATACATATGGGTTTACCATCTGATCGTGAGCAATACATACAAAGACTTGGTAGAACTGGATGTAAAGGAAAAGAGGGACATGGTTTGTTGTTGCTTGCACCATGGGAAGAATTATTTTTAGCTGATGTGCAAGAATTCCCTATAAAGAGGGATTCATTGCCTGAAATGCACTTGGAGATTATATCAAGGGTGAGTTTTTCCCCTCCAAGACATAGCTTGTTGTTTTCTTAAATTATTAGTTTCAGTGGAGTGTGTAATTTACTCTATGCTGGTTATATATTTTTGCTGAAAATCTCTGCCACGTTGCCAATAATTATAAACCATAGTTGAATGGTTGCTGGTAAAATCACTTTCAGTAAAACAACCACAATGGGGAGTTTTAAGTTTAAATGGATTATCAGTCTTATGATAATCAATCCAATCCACAATACAGATGCCCTTAATCTAGACAACAATCCTATTTGTTTCTCTCCTACTATAATACTTTTGAAAACATACAGTAGAGCACGTAACTTGCTTTAATTTGCTTATAGTTTTTACTCTTTCTTTGCCTGTCTTCTTTTTTGTCAAAAATTTGGCATGCAAGGCTTACATTACAGTAGAGCACTAACCTGCTTTAATTTTCTTATAGTTTTTACTCTTTCTTTGCCTGTCTTCTTTTTTGTCAAAAATTTAGCATGCAAGGCTTACGTTTACATTATCAAGAAAATATGTTTTATCCTTAGGATGCTACTTGTTGGAATTGGGATGGTTGATTAATAAGGACCTTGCATGCCTTACGTTATTGTCAATGCAATAAAGTATTTGTGCTATTGATTTCCTAGATGAACATGTCTATTGATGATAAACAACTCTTTGGTTGTTGACAGGTACAACATGCAATAGATAATGTTGATTTAAGTGCCAAAGAATATGCTTATCATGCATGGCTTGGGTAATAAAATTCTATGAAAGCTATTGGCCGAGATAAAACAAGACTTGTTGAACTTGAAAATCAATTCATCCACTCAATTGGCTCGGAACAACAACCAGAACTATTGAGGAAAACTACGGTAAAAATGGGTCTCAAGGGTATTCCTGGACTTCGGATAAAGAAAAAATAATTTTCTTCCTTGATGACACATGATGGTCGCTCCATTGTATCATTTTTTTGTAGTCTAATTCAATTGCTTTGAGGATTTTCTAGTCTTTTTAATGAGCTACAACCTTTCACTCATTGGCTTGTCTTATTTAGCCATGAATACTGAGTTGTTCATGTGATAGGAGAAAAACAACAAATTGAATGTAAATATAGCCTATCATATCATAATATCTCAGGTTTGTTGCTGAATGTAAGGTATTATTCTTGCCAATAGACCAGTGGTTTTGGAGATCCAACTACAACCTGTAATGTTGGAATCCAAATTCCTTAAATTCTGTTTATTGGAATGCAAACAAGTTATATATTTTATGATTTTGGCATTGATAGTTTCATATAATTGGGAAGGATGGAATTATATCTTTGAGCTCTGAGCTTTACCACTTAAAAAGTGGAAGAAATGTTAGTAATAGAAACAAAGTCCTAGGTGATAAAAAATATGGCATTGCCTTTAGTACCGGAAACAAGTCCATAGTGATAGAAAACATGGCTTTGCCCTTGGTACTTGAAACAAGTCCTTAGCGATAAAATACATGGCCTTGCCCCCACCCAAGGGAATTATAACAAAGGTAAGAAGCCAATAATCTAGCTTGTGATGTCTATTAGTAATTTTAGAGCCTTCACCTTGGAAAATAATGCAATTGCGTGAAACCATTTTTCTCTTGAATAGTTACATAACTTCGATAATTCATTTTATTTATAGAAATAGAAAGTTCTTAAGAAATCAAATTTCCATCATATGCAGTGTGTGTACTTTCACTAAACTTGGATACTTCTGTTAGCATCAGAAGTCACTCCTAGATTGCTTGCAGGAGCAGAGCCCGACACCCATCAGTTTAATGTCACGATTTGTTTATAAAGGGTGATCAAATGGAGATAAAGACTCGAGGAGATATCATTCTAACTCAGGGACTGGGTCTGGTATGTAAAGAACCAAGGAGGTCTGGAATCCTAACTTCAGCCAGTAGGTTGATTAAAAGATGAGCAGGTGGAACACTTAGGAGAAAATGAAAAAACAGCTCTGGGCAACAAGCTTGCAGTCGTTTGTGGGGGAAAAACTCTGAAAGAAGGATCCTCCTGGTTCAGGGCTTCAAGAAACTGAATAGAAGACTCGACTGGATCCTCCAATTCCAAGTCATTCAGCATTAAAGAAATCACAGGAACCGACTAGAGGCTCTGTAACCATTACAGTGATCCATTACAACATCATCTTATAATAGCTACAGCTCGACTGGATCCTCCAATTCTGAGCTGCTCTAACACAGTGTAAACAAAGACATGAAAGAAACTGGCATTCATAAGACAAGAAGTCTCAAAAGTTCATACATAACCAGAGCAACAATGCTTCATTAAAACTTTACAACCGGGAGCTCAGCTCAACCATCGATCCTTACAAAATACAAAGACTGAGTTTATATACTCAGGAAAAATCTCCTCACAGAGGCATGCCCAGTCACCCAAGGCTTGGTGTCACTTCACTTCAGTCAAACTCGTACAATATCTTCTTTTAAGCACCATCTTAACTACGCATGGCTCCTGCGAGGGGATTCACTGAGCCATTAAGTATCGAGCTAGCGTGTACAGACTTCCTCCGGCTAGTCAAGAACTCGGCATGGATTCTCTGGAAAAATGGGTACACAGGACCCTCTCAAGCAGACTGCTCACCAGGCCCTCCATACTTTGCACTTAATAACCGAGGAGAGGCTTCAACTACCTCTCTTTGCCTTCATTTACTCCGAGCGAGAAACAGTATTGAGCTCGGATCTGATGGTGCCTGGAGATCACGATGATCCCTTCTGCAACTGAAATCGGCGCCTCGACATTCTTTACACAACTCTTTTTCTTTCCCCAAGTGACCATGGGTTGTGACGATGTGCTTATTTCTAATGTGTTGTCGGCATTCACAAATGGGAAGGAGCTGCTCCTGAAAATTTAAATCTCGATGAGCGAAACGTCGAGGTGGCTCAATCTGGTGCCACGCGTCCCTTTGAGATCTGAAGGTCTGGAACTTACCCGACGCTACGGTGGGCCTGGGTCTGAGAATTTCTCGGCACTTCGCGTCTCACAGCTGGGAGGAGATAATCCTTATGCTTCAAAGTTGAGATGGGCGAAAAGGCGAGAAGCCTAATCGCGCACCACGTGTCCCTCGGAGATCTAACGGCTTTGAACTCACCCGATACTTTTGTGGGCCTGGGTCCGAGACTTTCTCGGCACTTCGCGTCTCACGGCTGGGAGGAGCTAATCCTTATGCTTCAAAGTCGTGATGGGTAAGAGGCGAGAAACCTAATCACGCACCACGTGTCCCTCTAAGATTTGATAGTTTTATGCCGTGGGCCCGGGTCCGATATTCTCTCGCCACTTCGCTACCTCATGACCTCGCGTCTCGCGACTTTTAACATCAAAAACTTGGGCATTCACCCTACGAACTCCCGAGTTCACGAGATCACCAATCTCTGCCACCTGTCCTCTTTAGATGGAAGGCTCACAACCTCTTACCACTTCCCTGCCTCGTGACCTCACGTCTCGCGACTTTTAACATCAAAAACTTGGGCGTTCACCCTGAGAACTCCTGAGTTCGCGAGATCACCGATCTCTGCCACCTGTCCTCTTCAGATGGACGATTCACAGCCTCTCACCACTTCACTACCTCGTGACCTCGTGTCTCACGACTTTTAACATCAAAAAATTGGGCGTTCACCCTGAGAACTCCCGACCTCATGAGATCACCGATCTCTGCCACCTGTCCTCCTCAGATGGATGGCTCTTGTCTCTTGCCACTTCGCGAGTTCTCCACGGAGACTTCTGTCCCTTCTCCTCCTTGAAAAATTATGCGCTATACTTGGCGTGACTCGGCTGAGTGCAATTACCCATTGACCGTTGATTTGCTTCTCAAAATAGAACTTGGATGTTGTCGACGACATTTTGCCTGCTCGCTTGACTTTCTCTTTGGAAAAAAATAGGAATTCTCCCGTGCTGCGCTTAATTGTTTCGTGCGACTTGCAGACTCAAATGCTTCTCGAGCCCATGACAAGAAATATCGCTAACATTTGGCTCCATGGGGGATAGAGTCGTCCCTGTGATGCTCTAAGAACTCCTCCTGCAGCTTCAGTGCCTTGCTATCGGGCTATGGAGTCACTTATTAGGCCGAAAACATACAAAAAAGAAACTAAACAAAGAACTAAAAGACAATATTTACAAACAGAGGAGCCATCTAAGGCTCAAATAAAACATCTTTTCAGAAAATGCCCATTCACTGGGCCACTAAAAACTTCTTCGCCTTCCAAATCTTGTAACCTGTAAGTGTTGTTCGAAAATACTTCGAGGATCCTAAAGGCCCAAACCAGAGGGCATCGGACTTACTATGCTTGCCCCTGTCCTTCCTGGGCGCATCCCATTTGAGCACCAGATCACCCTGCTCGAATCCTCTCTTTCTTCTCTTCTTGTCGAAAGCCTTCTTGATCTTCCGCTGATGATCATAGGCCCTATTCATGATCTGTTCTCTAATCTGCTGCACTTCCACCATCTAATGAATCCTTCTGACCATATGGTCAGGCTCTCCTTCAAGGTCCTAGAGGAATTTTTCCACAGATAAGGCGATATGAGTAGGGAAAACGGCCTCAGTTCCGTAAATAAGCTGGTAAGGGGAGATGCCCAGGGATTTTTTGGTTGTCACTCGGTCAACCCACAGGGAAAATTTGAGCCTAGAATCCCAGGCCCTTTTATTGTCTTCCAATAATTTCTTGATGAGATTGATCAGGCTTTTATTGGAAGACTCTGCCAGTCCATTTCCTTGAGGATAATAGGGAGTAGAGTGAATCACTGAAATATCAAACTGTTCACAGAACTTGACCAGAGGCTCAGACCTGAAGGGGGCGGCATTGTCAGTGACAATTCTATTGGGGCAACCAAACCGGGCTATGATATCTTCCAGGAAACTGATAATCACTTTGTGGGAAGTGCTCCTGGTGGGGACAGCCTCTATCCATTTGGTGAAATAGTCTATCGCGGTGAGGATCCATCTGTGTTGTCCACTTGAGGGAGGATGAATTTCTCCGATGAAGTCCAACCCCCACTGCTGAAAAGGTGTTGAAACTACCACAAACTTTAATGGCAGAGGTTTGAGCTGCTGCTTACCTGAGAACTTCTGGCATTTGATGCAAGCTCTGATTTCTTTGCAGACATCAGAGAATAAAGTGGGCCAGTAATACCCAACTCGGAGGATCTTATGAGATGTGGTCTTTCAAAAATGATGCCCCCCACAAAGGCCACTGTGGAAATCAAATGTAACTTGTTGAGCCTCTTGTGGGTCCAGGCACCTTAAGAATACCCCTATAGGATCTTTCCAGTACAAGGCCTGGTCAATGAGGCAATATCTGACCGCCTTGAGCTTTAAAGCTCTCACCTTGCTTTTTTCCATCCCATCAGGAGGTCTCAATTCTTGCAGAAAATACAAGATATCTTCGTACCAGGGGCATGCTGCTAATGATAAGGCACTTTGATAATTTTTACTAGATGATTCAGCTTGCTCATTGATGTAGTTAATCCCCAAGGCTTTGCAATTGGATTTGGCCAGTAACTTAGCTAAACCCTACCCCTTTATCAACTTGGTGGGATTGATATCCAAATCAAACTCTAGGATATTGGCGATCCACTTTCCTCTTCTCCCGTCCATGTCGGGCTGTATAAGAATGTCCTTCACAGAGGTCAAAGGAACATATGCAATGATCTTTGAGTGCAAGACATAGACTCTGAAAGATTTGAGAGATTTCACCAGGGCATAGGCCTACTTTTCCATGGCCTCGTACCAGAGTTCTGCATCCCTTAATGCCTTGTTGTAGAAGGCAATAGGTTGTTCTCGTCCTTGCTCATTTTTCTGCAACAAGACTGTTGCTACTGTATCACAGGAAGCAAAATAAAAAATCAGGAAATCTTTAGAATAATCAGGACTGATCAGCACAAGCGCTTCAGTCAATGCCTTCTTTATTTGAGTAAAAGATTCCCTGGGTTCAGCAGTCCACTTTATTTCATTTCCCTTCCTGAGCATGGTTGTGACGTGTTTTACCAGCTCGGCAAAATTTGAGACGAATCTCCTCGGAAAATTTATCTTCCCCAAAAATGCCTGAACCTCTTTTTTAGATCTGGGAAGTGACAGGGTCTGAATTGCTTCCACCCTTCTAGGGTCAATCCTTACTCCCTCTGCTGATACTATATGGCCTAGCAGCTTCCCCTCCTTCATAGCAAACAAGGATTTCTTGGGGTTTAAGGATAAGCCATACCTCCGACACTTCATGAAGACCTTTCTTAAGTGGCAGCAATGCTCCTTGTCTGTCCTGGAGAAGACTGTGATATCATCTAGATAGATTAGCACAAACTGATCCTTCTCTCCTATGAGCACTATATCCATAGCTCGCTGAAACGTTGCTCCAACATTCATCAATCCGAAAGGCATTTTGGCATACATGAATGTACCCCAAGGAGTGGTGAAAGTCGTCTTTCCTCTATCCCCAGGCATGACTGATATCTGATTGCAACCAGAGAAACCATCAATCATGGATATCCTAGATGCACCAGTGACCTTCTGCAATATGTGTTCCATGTTGGGCAGGGAATAATTGTCTTTCTTTGAGATTCTATTCAAATTCCTGAAATCAACATAGAGTCTGATTTCCCCACTTTTCTTTCTTACTGGAACCAAATTGGCCACCCACTCAGAATACCTCAATGGGACAATGATTCGGGCATCTAACAATTTCTTCACTTCTTTCTCCATGACCGGTAGCAACATGGGATTTATCTGCCTCAGCTTCTGCCTGAATGGTTTAGCTTCTTCTTTCAGTGGGATATTGTGATCAATGAAAGATGTGTCATAAGTCTTAAGGTCTTTGTAGGTCCATGCAAACACATCAGCAAACTCTCTCAGCAACTCACTATACTCAATCATCTTCTCCTTAGTCAAACTCATTGACATCTTGACAAACTTAGGCTCTTCTGGTGTGCCAATGTTGCACTCGGCTGTGTCAGCATCATCACCCAAAAATCTTCCCTTTATTGCCACATCATTCCCATCAAACAATATCTCTAATGGGACTAGTCCCCTCGGGATGTGATTGCCAGGTAATTGAATAATGTAGTGATTTTCTATTTTACTCAGCAACTCACCACCATCAAACTCTTCCTCAGAGACGGAATTTTGGTCGATATGCACCTCTGAAAATTCTTCAATAGTCTCCAAGAATATCTTGATCTCGAGATCATCCTCAAACACCTTCCAATGCTTGACATTGTTAGGTATGGAGGGCCTATATTTTACTTCTACATCATACCTCAGTTTGGGTGACAGGGGTACCTTGAAAATGCTTGCTGATGAAGACAAAGAATCTGCCACTGTGTTTTCTTCTCTTGGGATGAAAGAAATGTTGAATGCTGAAAAGAAACTATCAACTAGGTCCCACACCTCATTTCTATAGCTTCTGAGTCAAGGATGCTTGGCTTGATAAGCGTTTTTGATCTGCTAGGCCACCAACTATGCATCTCAGAACACTGCTACCTCCTATATTTTCATTTCTCTCGCAGCTCTTAATCCCAGAACAAGTGCTTCATACTCTGCCACATTGTTGGTAGCCTCAAATTCTAATTTGTATGACAGAGATATGGTCTCCTGAGTAGGTGACACAAAAACTACTCCAACTCCAGCACCTTCTCTGGAGGAGGCTCCATCGAAGAACATTTTCCATATGGGGGTGATAGAGGGAGGAACTTCAGGGGAAATAGTGGGATGATTTCTGAGTTTGAGAGGAGGTTCGGGAGCATGGGTGAGTTGAAGCACACTGGATCCTAAATCAGTGTCTAAGGAAAATATGGGATGGTTGGTAGGGTTGGTTTCATCACTGATTATATAAGCCAATTGAGCTTCCCTGTATAGTCTTCTATTCTCTCCTCCAAACACTGGGATAGTATCATATGTGAGGTCCATCTATAGAGTTCCCCCTAGTCTTTTTATCCAAGATATCGAAAATAGCATACCTAACTTGGGGGGGACATCAGCTACTACGATATCCATGACCACACTTTTCATGGGCAGTTGAAACAGGGTCACAACCAGGTCTTTAATAACTCCAAGACACTAAACTCTCTGGGAGTCGAAAAAATAGAGATCATGATATGCTCGGGTGACTTCTAATCCCAGTTCTTCCATGACAGTTTTAGGCATGAGGTTGTGAGAAGCCCTTGAATCCATCAAACAATTGTACAACACTTTATCATGTATTTTCATGGAGGTGTAGAAGGGAGGGGATGAATCATCTCTGTCATCTACCATGGGACCTAAGATAACTGCGGGCTTTTCATCTTGGAGGTTTATGGAGTCTGCGGGAGGGGATGAGGCTTCAGACTGCAAAATATCAGAGAAGCACTTTTTAAATTCATCATGTTTGATTAGCTCGGTGAGGGGCACAGGGATTCTGATCTTTTGAATTTCATGCTCAAAATTAAAGGAAGATGCAAGCTTTGGGATCTCTCTTATTTCAGGGGCATGATTGTGGACAATGGGAGAGAGGGGTTGAGCCTTCTTACCTATGTGAACATCCACTACTCCATTAGCAGGTTGCTCTACTCTAGTGGACTGCTCAGGAATATCGGGTGTTGTTGTCTTCTTGTCAGACCTCAGGTTGTACCTACCTCGGCCACCAGTAGCCTTGTCTCCCTTGCTCAGTTCATTTAGTTGACCATCCATGAGAGACTCCTCGTATGCTGATTGAGTGAGATGAGGAAAGGGAGGAGTGTCTTCTAAGCAGTGGATTTCAGGATCGAGCTCGTCTGTTTCTCTTTCTTCCTCATCGACCACAAAATTGTTTTGAAAAGGGGCCTGAATTTTCTGGTCATCTCTGTCTCTTTGCATCATCGGGGGAGAAATATTGTTTGGCCTCCGAAAACCTCCTTTTTTTTTCGGTGCTCTAAGGGCCCTTGTATGATTTCCTCCTCTCTACCTTCATTCTTTCCATCTCTGCAGACAGAGACTTCACCATCTTGGTTAGTTCATCTACTTGAAGGTGGGGCACCAATGGGCCAGAAGTCGAGACTTCGGATTTTCCCTTTCTTCTGGCCGCGTCAGCCTCGTTCCTCAATCTATCGACTGCTAATACATTGGATTCCACTTCTATGGTTGCGTAGTGCATTTGGGCTAAGGAAGCGGCTCTTCTTTCTCTCAATAAAAGACTGAAATCAGGGCCAAACACACTAGCATAGGACATCTTGGCTGAGGCTTCTGATGGCTTTATTTCATCAGGAATCTTATTGTACATTTTATGAAATCTTTTGGAGAAGTCAGAGACAGACTCTCCTTCCATCTTCTTCAAAGACCCAAACTCAGTCATATAATACATGAAATCCTTCTTATCTCCCCACTGCCTCAGGAAAGCATTATCCAGGGCTTCAATTCTAGCAATAGATCCGGGAGCTAATCCTCTGAACCATTTCCTTACCTCACCATCCAGGATCTGGACAAAACCCCTCATCCATACATCTTCATTTCCAATGTTCATGTTGTCTGCATAACTGTAGAAAGCAGCCAGGTGTTCCTCCGCAATTATGTCCCCTTCCCTGGTGAACTTGGGCATATATTTCAAGTAATCTCCGACAGGGAAAGGATTCGTGGGCTGAGGTAAGACCAAGGGAGCATACCTAGAAGAAACTATGGCGTCCATCCTATTCGGAGGGGAATTAACACCAGCCATAGGGATATTAGGAGGAGGAGAGCTTGGAGGAGAAGGAGTTCATGAAGAGACTGCTGAGAATGAGCCTCTAATTGGAGTGGGGAACAAGATGGGATTTAAGGAGAAGGATGATGAGCTCAAGTTAGCGGGTGCTCCCCCTTGTACAGGAGTGGTAAAATCCTATGCAGTCATGGATATTCTCCGATAAACAACTTCAAAGGAGAGGGGAGTGACAAGGGTTTCTCCTTCTAGTCCCAGACCAGGAGGGGAAAACTCAGCAGGAACACTCCCAAAATTCAGGAAACAGGAAACCTCTGAAGGAGGCCTATCAAGAAACTGAGGAGGAGAAAAAGGAGTTCTCACGGAAGGGGATGGCGTATTACCTATTTCAGTGATTGGAACCCCTTTTGTAGAGCTCTTTCCCTTTCTACGCATCGGTTCTGAATCATCTTCAGGTGTAGCTAGAGGCAGCTGTGGATTAGACCGCGTGTGTCTGCCTCTGAAAGCCACAATTAAAACAACGGGTTCTCTCCAGTGGAGTCATCACAATGGAGTTGCCAGGTGCACAGTAGAAATCTCAATAGTTCTGATGTCTAATGCACCTTCAGAATCAGCTAATCGTTGTCGTTCAATCCCAGGGAAAATATTCAACTTCGTCCCTGGCAACGACGCCAGAAATGTTAGCGTCAGAAGTCACTCCTGGATTGCTTGCAGGAGCAGAGCCCGACACCCATCAGTTTAATGTCACGATTTGTTTATAAAGGGTGATCAAATGGAGATAAAGACTCGAGGAGATATCATTCTAACTCAGGGACTGGGTCTGGTATGTAAAGAACCAAGGAGGTCTGGAATCCTAACTTYAGCYAGTAGGTTGATTAAAAGATGAGHAGGTGGAAGACTTAGGAGAAAATGAACAAAYARMTCTRGGMAAYAGGCTTGCAGCGGTTTRTGGGGGAAAAAMTCTGAAAGCAGGATCCTCCTRGTTCAGGGCTTCAAGAAACTGAATAGAAGACTCGACTGGATCCTCCAATTCCAAGTCATTCAGCGTTAAAGAAATCACAGGAACCGGCTAGAGGCTCCGTAACCATTACAGTGATCCATTACAACATCATCCTATAATAGCTACAGCTCGACTGGATCCTCCAATTCCGAGTTGCTCTAACACAGTGTAAACAAAGACATGAAAGAAACTGGCATTCATAAGGAAAGAAGTCTCAAAAGTTCATACATAACCATAGAAATAATGCTTCATTAAAACTTTACAACCGGGAGCTCAACTCAACCATCGATCCTTACAAAATACAAAGACTGAGTTTATATACTCAGGAAAACTCTCCTCACAGAGGCGTGCCCAGTCACCCAAGGCTTGGTGTCACTTCACTTCAGTCAAACTCGTACTGATATCTTCTTTTAAGCACCATCTTAACTACGCATGGCTCCTGCGAGGGGAGTAGCTGATCCATTGAGTATCGAGCTAGCGTGTACAGACTTCCTCCGGCTAGTCGAGAACTCGACATGGCTTCTATGGAAAAATGGGTACACAGGACCCTCTCGAGCAAACTGCTCGCCAGTCCCTCCATACTTCACACTTAATAATCGAGGAGAGGCTTCAACTACCTCTCCTTGCCTTCATTTACTCCGAGCGAGAAACAATATGGAGCTCGGATCCGACGGCACCTAGAGATCACGATGATCCCTTCTGCAACTGAAATCGACGCCTCAACATTCTTTACACAACTCTTTTTCTTTCCCCAAGTGACCATGGGCCATGACCACGTGCTTATTTCTAATGCACTGTCGACGTTCGAGAATGAGAAAGAGCTACTCCTACAAATTGAAATTGCGATGAGCGAAACGCCGAGGTGGCTCAATCTGGTGCCATGCGTCCCATTGAGATATGACGGTCTGGAACTTACCTGACGCTATGGTGGGCCCGGGTTTGAGACTTTCTCGACACTTCGCGTGTCGCGGCTGGGAGGAGCTAATCCTTATGCTTCAAAGTTGCGATGGGAGAAAAGGCGAGAAGCCTAATCGCGCACCACGTGTCCCTCAGAGATCTGACGACTTTGAACTCACCCGATACTTTTGTGGGCCCGGGTCCAAGACTTTCTCGGCACTTCGCGTCTCGCGGCTGGGAGGAGATAATCCTTATGCTTCAAAGTCGTGATGGGAGAAAAGGCGAGAAGCCTAATTGCGCACCACTTTTCCCTCTGAGATCTGACGGTTTTATGCCATGGGCTCGGGCTCGAGATTCTCTCGCCACTTCGCTACCTCGTGACCTCGTGTCTCACGACTTTTAACATCAAAAACTTGGTTGTTCACCCTGCGAACTCCCGAGTTTGCGAGATCACCGATCTCTGCCACCTGTCCTCTTCAGATGGACGACTCACAGCCTCTCGCCACTTCGTTGCCTCGTGACCTCGCGTCTCGCGACTTTTAACATCAAAAACTTGGGCGTTCACCCTGAGAACTCCTGATTTCGCGAGATCACCGATCTCTGCACCTGTCCTCTTCAGATGGATGACTCACAGCCTCTCGCCAATTCATTGCCTCGTGACCTCGCGTCTCATGACTTTTAACATCAAAAAATTGGGCGTTCACCCTGCGAACTCCCGAGATCGCGAGATCACCGATCTCTGCCACCTGTCCTCCTCAGATGGATGACTCCTGTCTCTTGCCACTTCGCGAGTTCAAAACGAAGACCTCTGTCCATTCTCCTCATTGAAAACTTCTGCGCTATACTTGGCGTGACTCGGCTGAGTGCAATTACCCACCAACCATTGATCTGCTTCGCAAAATAGACCTTGGATGTTGTCGACGACATTTTGCCCGCTCGCTTGACTCTCTCTTTGGAAAAAAATAGGAATTATCCCATGTTGTGCTTAATCATTTCGTGCGACTTGCAGACTCGAATGCTTCTCGAGCCCATGACAAGAAATATTGCTAACAACTTCTATAATTCATTTTATTTATAGAAATAGAAAGTTCTTAATAAATCAAATTTCCATCATATGCAGTGTGTGTACTTTCACTAAACATGGATAACTGTAGAGTTTCATTGCATCTTTAATTGCATCTATAACCCACCCCTAACCACATTAAGCAATAAGGTTAATGTTGATTGATAAGGTAGATAAATATGCAGGTGCAGGTGTGTGTGTACTTGCAGATAGAATTAGGTTCCTGCGACATTTTCATTTGGTTGATTAAACTTAAGATTTACTTTAGTTTAGGGTTTCAATAAAACAAATTTCAAGCCTATTCAAGTTCAATAGGAATACATTTGCCAAATATTTGAAAACTTTTCATCTGAAATTTCTTCTTTGCTAGCGTTCTAACCATTATTTGATTTTGTGGTTAACAAAGTTTTTTCTCTCTAAAACAAGTATCATAATGCTACAAAGTTTGTGCTAGATCTTAGTGTTAGTGAAATGTGACCAATAAGCAGTTAAAACAACATCATGGACTTGCGATATTATAAAATTATGTATGGGGTGTGATATAATACATGAGAGAGGTTTGACAAACTATATCGTGTTGGTCTGATTTGTGGTATACTTGCAGTTTAATACGGTATGTTATTCTCTCTACTCTCAGTTGTGATGTATGTATACATCACAAATTCTCAATGGTGTTAGAGCTTGTTATCCACCAAGTTGCACTAGGATATACTTGTAGTCAAGCCACCAAATGTTAATGTTTATGCCATTATTATAGTTCTTTGCATTTCGATAGAAAAGAGCAACATAAGAACAAGATCACTGAGAAATACACATTCACAAGAGACACAACATTTATCCTGGGAAACCCTCTAGGGGAAGAAAACCCAACAAAAACTTCCTTATCATCATCATCTTGCTTTACGTCTAACAACGAGCTCAAAAGCAAGGAATCATCTTGCTTTACGTCTAACAACTAGGTCAAAAGCAGGGAATCACACAGCGTCTTGCTTTACATCTAACAGCGAGGTCAGAAGCAATGACTCATCTTGCTTTACGTCTAACAGCGAGGTCAGAAGTAAGGAATACACATAATGTCTTGTTTTACGTCTAATAGCGAGGTCAGAAGCAAGGAATACACACAACGTCTTTCTTTACGTCTAACAACGAGGTCAGAAGCAATGACTCATCTTGCTTTACATCTAACAACAAGGTCAGAAGAAAGGAATACACACAACGTCTTTCTTTATGTCTAACAGCGAGGTCAGAAGCAATGACTCATCTTGCTTTACATCTAACAGCGAGGTCAGAAGCAAGGAATACATATATACTCCCCCTTTCAGGGAGGGTACTTTCGGACTATACCAATCTTATCTCGAAAGTGTTCAAAATTTACACGAGATAGAGGTTTGGTCAACACAACAACAACCTGTTCATCCATGCTAATATACAGGAGCTTCAAGGCTCCTCTTTGCACCATGTCATGAATGTAATGATAGCGAATCTCTTTTTGCTTCAAATTTTCATGGAATATAGGATTCTCTGTCATCTTTATGCAGCTCTGGTTGTCACATAGGATCGTGGTTGCTTCCATCTCTAGGTCAAATAGACCGGTCAACAACTTTCAAATCCATATAACTTCACAGCTAGCAGAACATGCGACAATGTACTCTGCTTCTACTGTGCTGAGAGAAATATTGGATTGCTTCCTACTCTGCCACGAGATCATGGCTGATCCCAAACTGAAATAGCATCCAAAAGTGATTTTTCTTTCAGCAACGCTTCCTGCCCAATCTGCATCAGTATATCCACTCAATGTAAATTTATGATCTCCATCATAGCTGAGACCATAATCTATTGTACCTTTAAGGTACCTCATCACATGTTTTGTAGCCACTAGGTGAACATGTCTTGGTTCTACCAGAAACTGACTCAAGGTGTTCACTGCAAAACAAATGTCTGGTCTAGTGTTTGTCAGGTACATCAGTGATCCAATAATCTATCTGTATAGTGTGGTATCAATCAAATCTGACGAAGTATCGACCAACAACTTCATCTTCGCTTCCATGGGTGTATTCATGGGTTTGCATTCCATCATGTCGAATATCTTCAAGATTTCGACTGTGTACTTCCTTTGGTTGAGGAATATCCTTTCTGGACTCTTCCATACCTCAAGACCTAAGAAGTAATGCATTAGGCCAAGATCTTTTATTTCAAATTCTGCGGCAAGTCTCTTTTTACATTCAGCGATGAGATTTTCTTCTCCAGTTAAGAATAATTCATCCACATACAGTAGTAAGATTACTGGTTCATTATCCATAATTTTGAAGTAGAGATTTGAGTCTTCTTTACTCTTGGTAAAGCCTAAGCTCATCAAGAAATTGTCTATACAGCCATACCAAGCTCTGGGAGCTTGCTTCAATCCGTATAAGGATTTCTTCAATTTGCAGACATGAGACTTCCTGTCTTCAACCTCAAATCCTTGGGGTTGCTCCATATACACTTCCTCTTCAATAACACCATTTAGGAAAGTTGTCTTCACGTCCATCTGGTGCAGCTTCCATTTCATCTTAGCTGCAAGAGCTATGATGGTCTTGATCGAAGTGTATCTGGCCACAGGAGAAAATGTCTCTTCATAGTCAATGCCTTCCTTCTGGGAAAATCCACGAGCGACAAATCTTGCTTTATATTTCTCAATACTTCCATCAACAGCATGTTTTATTTTGAAGAGCCATTTTGATGATACCACATCCTTACTTTTTGGCCTGGGAACTATTTCCCATACATCATTATTTATTATGGATTGGTATTCCTCTGTCATGGCATCTGCCCATTCCTTATTTTGAATGGCTTCTTCAAAGTAGGTAGGTTCTTCATCTAGTATATTACACATCAAAGCCATGTAACTGGAGAATGGCTTTGGTCTTTTCACCTGTCTCGTGGTTCCTTCTGGAACACCATACTTCTATCCATATTGAATAAGCTCTCTTGCCCAAGAAAGCTTTCTTTTATGGGAGAAGTTCATTTGAGGAGGTTATTCAACTTTTGTTATATCGTGGTCTTCAGGATTCTCCTCATCAGGGGAAGTTACAACTTCCCTTACTGGTTCTGCAGCTCTGGGAACTTCCCCCACGGATTTTGCAATCCTGGGATTTACAGGTTACTCTTCATATACTTCTTCAAGCTGGCATCTTCTTGATTTCTTAAGTGTTGCTTCTTCATCAAAGGTCACGTCCCTGCTGATTTCAATGTGGCAGTGACCAGGTATGTAGATTCTGAAGGCCTTGGAGACCTCACAGTATCCCACAAATATTCCCTTCTTTTCTGAGGGTTCCAGCTTGTTTCTTTTCTCTTTTGGTATATGAATAAACACTGGACAGCCAAATATTTTGGGATGGCTTACCTCTGGCTTCTTTCTGGTGAACATCTCTTCTGGTGTCTTGAGACCAAGTGCACTATGGGATAATTGGTTCTGCACATAAACAGTTCCCATTGCTGCTTCTGCCCATAAGCACATATGAATATCTTGATCATGGATCATAGTCTTCACAGCTTCCAGTATGGTTCTTTTCTTCCGTTCAACTACACCGTTTTGTTGGGGATCTTCATCCCAACATCTTTACAGAAGTTCATGAACTATTTTTAGGTATATTCTCCTCCATTATCTGACCTGAGTACCTTAATCTTCTTTACAGAAGGGTTCTCTTATCAAGGTTTTGAATTCCTTGATCTTGCTGAACACTTCAAATATATCCAGGTCTTTTACGAGAATAATCATTAATGAATGATACATAGTATACATACCCACTAATGGAGGATGATGGCATTGGGCCACACACATCTGAATGAATGAGTTCCAATACTCCTTCTGCTTTGCTATCCCTTTTTGGAAAAGGGTTCTTGATATTCTTCCCTTGCACACATCCATTGCATATGCCTTCTTGATCAACCTTGAGTTCTGGTAAATCTGTGACAGCTTTGCATATGTATGGTAGTGCCTTGTAGTTGATGTGGGATAATCTTCTATGCCAAAGTTCACATGAGTTTTCAATGGCATGGGTCATGGTGGTTTATGGGTGACCCTTCAGCTTATATAAGCCATTTTCTTCATTTCCAATGACGATTGATTCATTTAAGGTTTCTCCCTTATCCCACATAAGAACTTCTCCATCTATGAAGGCAACTCTATAGCCTTTCTTGTCTAAAGTTGATATGGAGAGTAAGTTCTTCTTGAAGCCTGGTACATAGAGTATGTCCTTGATTGTTATTGAGTTTTCTGAATCTAGATTATAGTTTGATTCTCCCACTCCCTTGATGGGATATTGGTAATCATCTCCAAGAGTCACTTTCTGAGAAAACTTCTTTTCTGAAATACAAGAGAGAGTATTTTTCTTACCTGTCATGTGTTTTGATGCACCGCTATCAATGAGCCATGTGTCCTCTCTAGGTGATATAGATCCTGAGAGGGCTGAGATCAAGACATGGTCCTTAATCATCTTCATAAGTGGTTCTTCATCTTCGACTATGTGGGCATGTTGCCTCTTGTATTCTTCTCTTCTGACTGGACAAGAATTCACCTTGTGTCCCATATTATCACAATGATAGCATTGTATGGATGAGAGATCTCATCCCTTGCGTTGTCCTTTCTTCTGAAAATTTCTTGGATGAGATTCTTGATTGTTGAATTTGTGTGATGGTTGAGGCTCTCTATGAGTTTCCCTTTTGAAGTAGGGTTTCTTCCTTCCTCCTTTTGTATGAGTAGCTAGGGCTTGATCATCATCCCTTTCTAGTAGTGCTTCACGGTTAGCTACCCTTGTCTCTTCTTGGATGCATTCTTCCCATAGGCTCTCAAACTGTAGTTTCTCCTTTGTGGAACATATCATCTGGATGAAAGCATCCCAAGGTCTTGTGAGACCATTTAGGGCCGTCATTACAAATTTGTCTTCATCTATGGTGTCTCCAATTGCTTTTAACTGTTCTTTAATTTTTGAGATTTAGGAGAAATATTCTTGAATCATTTCTCCTTTCTGCATCTTGGTATTCTTCAATTGAGATCTTAGGTTCATCTTTCGGTTGATGTTCTTTCCTTCGTATAGTTTTCTTAGAGAGCCAAACATCTCTTTCAGAGTTTTCTTGGATGATACATACGGGATCAGGTGGTCTTTGATTGAATCTGCAATGATTCTTTGAGCCCTGATTGAGTCTTTCTGATGCTTCGCTTTCTCTACGGCATCTTCAGGTTCCACCACTTCTTCTTTGATAAATTTTGCTAGGTCATTCTCTGCAAGGATCATACCGATCCCATACTTCCAGGCACAGAAGTTTTCTATGCCTTCTAGTTTCTCAACAAGCTCTGTGCTTGCAGACATCTTGTACTTGAGGCTATGAAAAATGACCAAAAATGAAAATGCTTAAAATCAAATTTTGACCTTACCAAGAGGTGCGCTTGGTTGAGGCGAGTAGCTTGATGTACTTGGATCTAAGAAAATCCAATTTTTACCCCTTCAAATCTGATCTGCGGATTTTTGGACTGGTGCTTCTGGTACTTTTGGTACTCTAGTAGTTCTGGTACTTATGGTACTGGTTTTCTGGTACTTTTGGTACTTTTGTGAAACTAGGGTTTCACTTTCCAGGAGATCCAGCCACTGAAAAGGTGTTCTCTAAGTGCCAAAATGATCCTTGGGGGAGGGAAAAACTTTCTAGGTAGTTTTTGAGATGAAAAGCTTCACTTTTGAAAAACCCTAATTTGCAGGTACTGCAACAGTGACGTTTTTCTCTTGCAAAATATGTTTCCTTCAGGTTGGCTCTGATACCATGTTAATGTTTATGCCATTATTATAGTTCTTTTCATTTCAATAGATAAGAGAAACATAAGAACAAGATCACTAAGAAATACACATTCACAAGAGACACAACATTTATCCTAGGAAGCCCTCTAGGGGAAGAAAACCCAGCAAAAACTTCCTTATCATAAATTGCCAATACAATGTCAAGAGATAACTCAAACCAATACAGATAGTCCTCTCCAAAAGATGTGCCACTCTTCTCCCTCTCTCCAACTCATAAGTTGCAGCTTGCCTCTTAGAAAATGAGCAAGTGTGTTGTGTTATAAAGTGAGGCACTAACCTCTCTATATATACAAGTCTGGCACGTGTGAAGGGTCTTCACTGGCAAGGCCGACCTCTCACTCTGGGTGGGTAAACCCACCTTTATTATATTTCTGGGTCTCAATAATAACTATTGGGGCTGACTTCTTATTCTGCCTATTACAATTGTCTGTTGACCAATCCGCAAAAGGGGATTTGGTCCTAATACAATTACCGACATGATTAATCCACAATGGGGATTAATCCTATAAATAATATATCAATAATAATAAGAATACTCTTTGCAGTTACATTATTTCAACACCAAAGATTGAGCAAGCAGTTGCTCAAAATTATGTATGGAGTGTGATATAATATGCGAGAGAGGTTTGACAACCTATATCGTGTTGGCCTGATTTGTGGTATACTTGCAGTTTAATATGGTATGTTATTCTCTCTACTCTGAGTTGTGTTGTATGTATACATCACACATTTTCTCAATGGTGTTAGGGTCT
Organism: Picea engelmannii; assembly: GCA_009831015.1. Taxonomy (NCBI): domain Eukaryota; kingdom Viridiplantae; phylum Streptophyta; class Pinopsida; order Pinales; family Pinaceae; genus Picea; species Picea engelmannii. Next base: position 27,539 of record ML803601.1, on the reverse strand, counting down.
ATTATCCACCAAGTTTCACTAGGATGGACTTGCAGTTGAACCGCCAAAGATTGAGCAAGAAGTTGCTCAAAATTCAGAGTTCAGAAGTTCAATCGATCAATTTGACCACCTTTCTGCATTTCCATCCCCTGTGGGGCATTGTAATAAGATGAGATTGGCATGATGATTTTGTAAAAGGATTGGCTTCCTAAGACTTGATCACGAGTACATACTTTAGTGTTTTTTTTCACTTGTTAATTATTTCTTGCCTGATTCATTTTAGGCGAGTTATAATTTCTAAGTCTTTTCACTCAAATATGTAATGATGGTGAGGAATTAGCATGGAAAATCCATATCTAGTGTCTAAATGTTTATATTACCATGCTAGGTCATCAATATTGAGTCATATGGAAATTGCGCCAAGTCCCCCTTAGGTTTTTTAATGTTTTGAGTCAATAATTTTTTTTCGTAAAATGAGATTTTTTAATTGTAATTTGGTTGTAAATACAAAAGTGGTACTAGGAGACATCATATGCCTTGATGTTAGCCAATGAAGCTTTCTCTCTTGCTGAGGTTTCACAACCAACTGATTGATATATGCAATCTCGCCATGGAGACGTTTCACTTGTCCTTAGACACTATCTGTTGATCCCATGCACTTAGTTCCATTTCTATTAAAGCCAGTCAAGCCCCTTTGGACTAGCATACCGATACCGATACAAGCTCTAGAGACAAGCCATAGAGAGCAAAGCTATAGTCTGAAGCTTACCATGTCAGAACTAAAGGTCTTAGAGCATGCCATTTATGTAAGTTTCTCTCTGGGATATGCCCTTGCAGCCGGGGAGTAGCCCGCTTCCTAAACTCCTGAAAACTCTTACTTAAAAAGTAAATGACTCATTTGGTTCACCTGCTCCTATATCCATTTCATGAGCTAGGTTAAGAAGCTAGGAAATACAAACGGTGGAATAGGTGTGTTCAAATTGGGCTTGGCCCCACTAAATGGTGGCGATCCAAGAACTTCCTTATTATACATATGAAGAATGTATGGGAGACTTTAATCTCACTTTTTTCTATTTTGAAGTTGTTGGCCCATCAGAAAGCATATAGAAAAATGTGAAGGTTTGGAATTAAGAAGAGTGGCCAGGGACACCCATGAGTGACTAGCCTAAAAGGAATTCTTTAAGAGCCGTATTGCCTTGTGCCAGAAGGATTCTATCCCCCTCCTCCTTAAAAAAGGCACCATTACCGCACCATAAACACACCATTCTTGTGGCTGAGAAAAGGAATACCGTTATGGGTTAGCTCCAAATAATAGAGAAAACCTTGCCTGGGGTAAAGAAAGCTAGTTGAAGGTTCTTCTTCTGAAGGTGGCATGGGCAGAGCCCTTATATATGATACCCCACTTTCACCTAAATAGGTCAAGGCTAGGACGGAGCCCGTGGAGGTGGATGCAGTTCCATATGCTTTTTTTGGAAACTAGATCCTGAGGTCCAGGAGACCAGGAACCCAAAAATATCTTGTAAAGTGCAAGGAAGGGTGGCCTTTCTTCTCATCATTGTACTTATTCGCATGGGATTGATGCCCAAATCTAAGGTAAATAAGATTGGGATTGGGGTATTCATTTTTGGACTTAGAATACCCACTTTAACTAAGTATCCATTTTGTGAGTGAGAGTGATTTTAATCACTCAAAATCAATTTTTCTCACAAAAAGACAAAAAATCAATAAAAATCAACGAGCCTATTGTTTAGGAAACATGTCTTAGACATGATTTCCTCATGTCTTGAGCTCCAAATAGAGGTGGCGAGCTATCTCGAGTGGAAGGAAAGTTACTTTGTTAGGTGGCCAAAAGTGGAGATCCCAAAGTTGGGATCGACCTCCCTTGTTGAGATGGCACATTTTGGGAGGAGGGGCATCAATCCCAAGAGGGATGACTTGCCCTCTCCACCTACCACTCACATGTGGTGAGTTTTCACTCCCACACATCTACCTCTTGGATAGCGAGTCACCTCAACTTGTAGATAGGTGTCGGTCCCTCCCATGCTCATATTTCCATGCACCCTCTCCACTTGTCATCCGCCCTACATTGGGATTGTCACCCAAAATTATCTATAAGCAAGTCGACCCTCCTCTTCTTGGCTAATGGGAGTTGGACTATGATTTTGTATGATCTATTTTAATACTTGTATGCTATTGGAATGAAGAGGAAGACTTTGGAGGTCTAATCTATGGTGGCTTGGCTCATGTATGGATGAATGTCATGTATCTTATGAGGTGATCTTGTTCAATTCTTGCATATATACATTGTTAATATTGACCAATTGTAGGGATACTGTTATTCATTTGGGTAGGGATATTAAGCTTGTTGCATTCTTAATCTTATTGTTTATCTACAATAGAAGTTTAATGTGCATTCTTTGTTTTTGCTTAAACTAACATGCCATTTGAAGTTCCTGTGTAGGTGACACCGAAAATTTAACAATTATTTACAAGTTTTGTGACATTCTTCCCTCTTCATTCCATCAAAGAGACTCCATTTCCCTTTGTTGTCTCCTTTTGATCGCCCTCTTTAGGTTGGGGGCGTTTTTCAGGGTCTAATGTATACCCTCGGCTCCATGGTTTTGGTTTCAAAGTTATTGTTGTCGAGATTTGAATTTTTGTTACCGGGATTCAAGGTTTTGGATCCTCTCTTTTTTGAGAAGAATGTATACCGCTCTAACCTGGTTTATCCTACTTCTAGGTTTTCATTGGAGGCTTTCAATGATGTTTTCTCTCGACAAGGTTTTTTGGGGTTTTCCCACTCATGATTGTAGCTTCTCTCTCTAGTGATGTTGGTTTGTTCAAGGTTTGATGTATGCTCAGAGATCGGGGTCTTTATGGAGGGTGTTGGTGTCTCTCTCTTCTTCATATCAGTTGGAGGGATTGGCTATATCTTTGAGGTCCTTTCTAAGGGTGTGCAATGTTGATGCATTGAAACTTTGAGGTCCTTTTCGAGGGCGTGCAACTTTTTGGTTTCTCCATTTTTGGTGTTCGCAGGAAGGGGTTTTATGGTGTCATTTCCTTCTAGTTCTATTGATATAAGAGCTTCATGCTGATTTGATATGATTCTTCTAGCATCTGGGGTCTTCTTTGGGTTTGCTTTCTCGATGTGTCTTTCCTGGAGGGGTTTCTTGTTCTTCATTGGTTATATTCCCAGTTCACTTATGGTATATTTCTTTGTGGCTCATGAGCTAACTTATAGGCCCCTTTGGGTTTCTATTTTCTGATCACTTTACCCATGGTTGGGTTGTGCTTAAGGCACCTACAAAATGTAATTTGGTTCTCTTCAGATGAATAGAATTACGCTTTTTTTTCGTGGAATTTTTCTTTTGCATAAGTTTGTCCAAAGTCATTTTTGGCATCTTTTGGGATTGTTTGTTGGCTATTTCTTGCAAATTAATGGATAACCAAGGGGAGATTCTATTGATTCTTGGTGTAGTTGGAGCATTCAGGACCCTCGAGAGCACTTTTCCCCTCAAGAAATAAACCTTTGCAAGAAAACTTGTAATCTTGTGATCTAGAATTATAAGAATCACAAGCCTTCACAAAAAGAAGAAAAACATTGTAATCTAAGTAATAAAATAAGTGGGCCACATAGTCCCCACTTTTCTTTTACCTCGGTGTCATCGTTTGATTGCTTTCGTGGTTTTTTTTTCTTCTCAAGTTTTGCAATTTCACATCTGAGGATAAACTAAAAGTAACCTTAAATCGATCATAAACACCACAATATTTTAGTTTGGATTTGTGTTTTTGCAAAGTAGTGACTACTTGCTAGATTAGTTTCAATTTCAGTCTTTCATTTTCACAATTTTCAAATTTTGCAAATAAACCAATCTCCTCAGCTCCCCTAAGTAAGTTTTACATAGAAAGGAGCTTGGACAATGTGGATTTAGTTTAATTAGGACAATCATTTATTTTATTGCAATTTCAATTTGGCAAATAAACCCATCCCCTCAACTCCCTGGTTTATGCTTTGAACCCTTGTGAGCCTAGCTCGATCTAGGGAACTCATCAAAACCGAGGTTGGTCAGTGTGGATTTAGTCTAATTAGGGAAACCCTCCAAGTCGCTATTAATTTAATTGTGAACCACATAGATATCGCATGCGAAGTCAGACGAAAACCTTAAGATCTAGGTTCTCCCCGTGTTGGACCTCCAACATCTCTATTGAACTTGTTGGTGAAGTCATTTGGGCTTTGACAAGTTCTCAACAAATTTCAATTTGAGAAATAGTCTTTTAGAGGCAAAATCTAGAATAACTTTATTTTCAGTAACACTTTGCATACAATGCACAAGTCACTTTCACATTAATCAACCCTTGATAAATTTGCAACAACACTTGCAATCTCCATTTCATTTACATTTTTCATCAATACTTGGCTATCTTGCAATAGTCTACTTGGTTATCTTGCAATAGTCTATTTGGCAATTTGGCATTGGACTCTTTACTTCATTTTAAAGCCACTTTACTTCAAGTTGTTATAAAATAAACTTTTACATTTATCTTGAAGTATCATTTTGCTTATCAATTTTCATTTCAAAGCACTTGTACTTATCTTAAGATTACATCTTTCTTGAAAGTTTTTTATATGCTTTGAATATCTTTACTGTAAGCAATTTCATTGATAATCATATATGTTGCTAGTGTAGATCTTGTATCTTGTTGTTGATTCAAATAAATTCCTAGATTTCATTTTAATCTTAGACTTAGTTTTCAAGCCTTGGATTTTTCTTTAGGGACTACCCCCCCTTGGCTTCGCTAGGATTTGGCCTAGACAGAGGAGTTGAGGATCAGGTGACAACACCTTGACTCGAGACTTGCCCCCAAGAACACACCCAGTGGATTGAAATTTTTTCCACATTAACCTAACATGTGTATAAAGGAAACAACATTATTTGAGGTCATTTCCATGGATAAACTTTTCTATTCCTGGAGTACGACTTTTGATTTTGTTTTTGTTTTTTGCTTTGTCCTTGATGCTTGTTGTTTATCGTAAATAGACTCAATCATCTAGCAACTCCACTTAATTCAAATTTGACTAAGTACTCTACAAGAAGGAACTCACAAGGATTGGTTGATTTCATCCTTGAACCTGAAAAGGTTTATAAGAGGAGGTTATCCAAACTTGCTTCTCATAGAATCCTTTATCAATTAACATCTGAGTCCATTTTTTATATACACTTGCTTTTTGATAAATATTCTAGTTTAATTTTTAATTTTTCAAAAGTAGAAATGGATGATTACTTTAGGCCTCTTGATTTTTCTACTATTAATGGTTATCCTCATGTTATTCTAGAAAAAACTATAGAAAAATTACCATATTTTCAAGGAAATAATGCTATCACTATTAAAGCTCACAACAAAGCATTTTATTTATGCATTAATAAGTGGCGTAGTGGTGCAACTCACAACTATTAAGATATCAAGTTGAAATTTTTTGCCTTATCCTTAGAATAATATGTTTCTAACTGGTTTTCTAGTTTGGATGATAATAAGTATGCCACCATCAAAGATATGATATCAAGATTCATGGAAAGATGGGGAGATGAGAAAAAACATCGAAATTTGTTGGCAACCCTCCATAGTATTAAAAAGAATGAAAACAAGACCATGGAGGAGTTCAACAAAAAATTTATTGAGTTGGTCACAAGTCTTCATACTGATTATAAGCCTCCAACTGCGTCCATTCTCATTTATTATATTGAGGAAATGAGATACCAACTCAGACATAAAGAACCAACAAATCTTAAAGTTGCGCAAGAAATAACCATCAAAATTGATAAGAACATGCAAGCTTCTGGAAAATCTAGCCTTCTTGGTTTTACTAGAGGCAATACTTCAAAGTAGTAAGATAATAAAGAAAAGGCAGTAACATCAGAGAATAATGATACTTCTCATGATCCTCTAAAATCTTTGACTGAAATGATGAAAATAATGGAATCTAATCATGCAACTCATCTTAGTGCCATGTAAAACAGATTGATAGCCATGGAGACAGCCCAAAATAATAGATTTCATCCTAGACCCAACAATAAAAGGTGGAAAAGAAAAAGTCCTCCTCAAGACCAAAGGCCATCTAATTAGTTGGAATTTACAAATGTTGTGAATGAAGAAGCCCCTCCTGAATTTACAAATGTTGTGAATGAACAATCCCCTCCTTACTGCAAAGCTTGTGAGGATTTCCATGAAGAGTCCACTTGCCCATTTTTTTGCCAAGTCAATGAGCAAGGATTTCCTTAAACAAACAACTTTGTTGGGTATCCAATACACTCTGATCATATAAACAATGTCATCAAACCACTTGTGTTATCAATGAACTATTGGATACAAATGAAAGAAAAAAGTGAAGATGCCAACAAAGTGGTTGAAGAATATGACAATACAACTGGATTACATGGTAAGAAACCTACAACAGAACAAATCTTGGAAATGGCTAGACACAAAGGAGTGACTTATCAAAGGAGGGGGAATTATAATACAAACAAGTCATATCAAAACATTCCCAAAGTAATCTCTCCTCTAATTGTAGATTTAATTATTGACTTAGGCAACTAGATTTCAAATGCCAAGGTTTTGGTGTCAGTACCAGAGCTCATCAAGATTCCTTCATAGAAATAAAAGTTGTTAAAATCCATTAATGCTCGTAATGATAAAGGTGTTATCAAATATCAAGGAAAATCTAAGGAGCATCATGAATATCTACCTGTTTTGTTACACAATATGGATTGCTTTACTTCATTTTAAAGCCACTTTACTTCAAGTTGTTATAAAATAAACTTTTACATTTATCTTGAAGTATCATTTTGCTTATCAATTTTCATTTCAAAGCACTTGTACTTATCTTAAGGTTGCATCTTTCTTGCAATTTTTTTATATGCTTTGAATATCTTTACTGTAAGAAATTTCATTGATAGTCATATATGTTGTTAGTGTAGATCTTGTATCTTGTTGTTGATTCAAATAAATTCCTAGATTTCATTTTAATCTTAGACTTAGTTTTCAAGCCTTGGATTTTTCTTTAGGGACTACCCCCCTTGGCTTCACTAGGAGTTGGCCTAGACAGAGGAGTTGAGGATCAGGTGACAACACCTTGACTCAAGACTTTCCCCCAAGAACACAACCAGTGGATTGAAATTTTTTCAACATTAACCTGACATGTGTATAAAGGCAACAACATTCTTTGACATCATTTTCGTGGATAAAATTTTCTATTCCTGGAGTATGAATTTTGATTTCTCTTTTGTTTTTTTCTTTGTCTTTGATGCTTGTTGTTTATCATAAATAGAATCGATCATTTGGTGACTCCACTTAATTCAAATTTGACTAAGTATTCTACAAGAAGGAACTCACAAGGATTGGTTGATTTCATCCATGAACCTGAAAAGGTTTATAAGAGGAGGTTAGCAAAACTTTCTTCTCATAGAATCCTTATCAATTAACATCTGAGTCCATTTTTTATATACACTTTCTTTTTTATAAAGATGCTAGTTTAATTTTTAATTTTTCAAAAGTAGAAATGGATGATTACTTTAGGCTTCTTGAGTTTTCTACTATTAATGGTTATCCTCATGTTATTCTAGAAAAAACTATAGAAAAATTACCATATTTTCAAGGAAATAATGCTATCACTGCTAAAGCTCATAACAAAGCATTTTATTTATGCATTAATAAGTGGTGTAGTGGTGCAACTCACAACCATCAAGATATCAAGATGAAGCTTTTTGCCTTATCCTTAGAAGAATATGCTTCTAACTGGTTTTCTAGTTTGGATGATAATAAGTATGCCACCATCAAAGATCCGATAGCAAGATTCATGGAAATATGGGGAGATAAGAAAAAGCATCGACATTTGTTGGCAACCCTCCATAGTATTAAAAAGAATGAAAATGAGAACATGGAGGAGTTCAACAAAAAAATTAATGAGTTGGTCACAAGTCTTCATATTGATTATAATCCTCCAACTGCTTCCATTCCCATTTATTATGTTGAGGCTTTCAATGGGGAAATGAGATACCAACTCAGAGATAAAGAACCAAAAAATCTTAAAACTATGCAATAAATAACCATCAAAATTGATCAGAACATGCAAGCTTCTGGAAAATCTAACCTTCTTGGTTTTACTAGAGGCAATACTTCAAAGCAATCAGATAATAAAGAAAAGGCAATAACATCAGACAATGATGATGCTTGTCATGATCCTCTAAAAGATTTGACTGAAATGATGAAAAGAATGGAATCTAATCATGCAATTCAGCTTAGTGACATGGCTAGACACAAAGGAGTGACCTATCAAAGGAGGGGGAATTATAATACAAACAAGTCATATCAAAACATTCCCAAAGTAATCTCTCCTCCAATTGCAGATTTAAGTATTGACTTAGGCAATTAGATTTCAAATTCCAAGGTTTTGGTGTCAGTACCAGAGCTCATCAAGATTCCTTCATAGAAAGAGAAGTTGTTAAAAAACATTAATGCTCCTAATGATAAAGGTGTTATCAAATATCAAGGAAAATATAAGGAGCATCATCAAGATATACTTGTTGTGTTACACAATATGGATTGGACAAAGGAGGATAACCCTCGTTTCTTTGCGTCTCTAGCAATAAAAAGGTTGTATGTTGCATAATGGAAAGATTGGGCCTTAAATTTACAATACCTTATCATAATGTGTGTTCTATGGACTCTAGGGAGATTGAAACTCATGAGGTAATCATAGATCAGTGCCAGAGCTCATCAAGATTCTTTCACAGAAAGAGAAGTTAAAAGCCATTAATGCTCCTAATGATAAAGGTGTTATCGAATATCAAGGAAAATCTATGGAGGATCATGAAGATCTACCTGTTGTGTTACACAATATGGATTGGACAAAGGAGGAGAACCCTCGTTTCTTTGCATCTCTAGCAATAAAAGGTCTTATGTTTCATAATTGTATGTATGATTCGGGACCTTCATCAAACATCATGACCAAAAAGATCATGGAAATATTGGGCCTTAAAGTTACAATACCTTATCATAATGTGTGTGCTATGGACTCTAGGGAGATTGAAACTCATGGGGTAATCATAGATCTACAAGTTAATTTGGTTTTATACCCAAATATCGCTTTCAAGATGGATGTTCTAGTGATTGATGTACCTGATGCATGGGGCATGCTTTTATCTAGGAAATGGGCTGCCACTATAGGAGGTTGTATTCAAATGGACCTATCATATGCAACCATCCCACTTCTTAGTCCATCATCTGGAT
>ML803600.1:285820-329117 GCA_009831015.1 Picea engelmannii | reverse complement strand
TGCAGTAGGGGCTTTGGCAACATGAGCCTTTAAAGCACCATTTTTCTTTTTATTCTGATCTTTTCTTCGAACTACTTTCACCCATTCAGGGATGTCTGCCATCTCCTCCTCATTATCTTCAAGACCTTCCAAAACTCTGCAGTGGTTTGAATTTTCAGTTGTTTTATGCAAATCAGTGGTCCAAGGTGATGATACTCAACCTCTTTAGAAGCCCACTAGTTGAATCTTTAATCGAAGGGTTGAGCAGAGGGGCCAGAGAGTGAGCCCTATGACCACTGCCTCGTGAAGAAGGCATCAAGGTGGGGTGAGCCATTAATTGTTTGGCGGGGGCTTATTGGAGCCACCTGCAGTAGGGGCTTTGGTAACATGAGCCTTTAAAGCACCATTTTTTTATATTTTGATTGGAGCCACTCAGTAGGGGCTTTGGCAACATGACCCTTTAAAGCACCATTTTTCTTTTTATTCTGATGGTTTCTTCGAAATACTTTCACCCATTCACTGTCATTATCATTAGGGGCCTAAGAACCATTTTGACCTTAGATAGCTCGGGTGACAGAATTTACCTGTGGGTGGTATGCTGGGCCATCAGCTGATAGTCACAGATTTTGTGGTCTGGACTTTGGCACCAAAAGTGCATGTTTGGCAGGTTGTTGTTTCAACATCTTATCCCCCACCCATAGGAAGACAAATTCTTTCTAGTACTTGGAAAGGTTGACAAAGATGCAAACCCCTTTCTGGGGCCTAGGGTTAAAAAATGCACAGGCTCATGGCAGATAAACCCTCCAACCAATGTAGAAAAAGGGCTCGAGGAAAGGCCAAAATTGCATGGAAGGCTGGGGATCTCTACCCACACCAGACAGCAAAGTTGGGCCATCCAGGTCACTGAGTAACCCTTGTCGCATTGAGAAAACATAATCAGAGTATTTTTACACACCCAGGGACTGCGGGTATTAACTCAATGGACACGAGCCCTCTTGGTGAATTGAAACAGGAAGAAGCCCTTAGTCAAGTTTCTGGTTGAGAGGCAGCACTACCCCTGCAGCTCCCAAACCTTCTTAACCCAAACTCTTAATGACAGACTTGTGTGTGATCCTATCCATTAAATACCCCGTCAGGGATTGCTCTTTGAAAGCAACACACATTGTCATATTCAGACAAAGAAATATCAGGAGGAGTTTCCTATGAGTTGGGGAGTCTGGATCATGGTATACTTTTGGAGCAAACTTTCTCGATGCATTTCATGTTACTGTTGCTGCTACGAGTAATATGGTTCCCACAGCCCTGCAATACTTGGTTCAATAGCTACACTATTGGGCAGAGGGGAGGCCATTTAAGGCTCTGTCGAGGCGTTGTTCCTAGACTGACTGCCAGTCAGGGCCAGCTCAGGCTACTCAATGAAACAGGATGCACAGTAAATGCAACAGAAGCAGGGGAAAACACTCAGACATGTACACCAACTTAAACCTTAGCAGCAAAGGGTAAGACCTTTAATTCTTTTTAATGGCCATTATTGCTTATCAGATTCCTTGTTTATCTGTTTAATAGTTTTTGGTGAACAATAAGTATCACAGTTATTAATCTAGACCCAAAATCTTTTTAGAAATTATTTGAGTAAGCCTGTGTAGATGTTTTAACTGCTAAGTGTTAATTTTTTCAGTGTACATAACTCTTTCTTTTATTCTCGTGATTGTTGTGCATCAATGTCAATATTTTGTGTGTCTTGTAAGCAGCTTTTGTTTATCTTGGATCAGTTAGTTTTTAGGAAATGTTACTAAAATTCAAGTTATATTTTTGTCCTTTCCCATCAGGTATGAATTGGGGTTATTTGTATTTCACATTGAGAGAACTCTTTAAGTTAAGGTCTTGATAGAACTTGTGACTATATGAGCTAGCGGTTAATAGGATCAAATACTGCCACCATGTTCCATGCCTATTATTTGCCCGAATGGATGTTGGTAGTTTTAATACCCCGATGCAATTTTTGGAAGCTCCTGAGCCTTCTGGTTGTGTAATTACAGCAGGACGTGTGCACTGAATATGGTCTCTTGATAATAAAGCATAGTTTACTTGCACCAAAATCTTATAAGCTATTCCACCCTTTTGGTCAGTACTGCCATTTTAGCTTTCAGTTCAAATAACTTTGTGTTAGCAATTTTGGATCAGTTAATTGTGTAATTGGTTTCCTCAATCCATGATGGCACTTGTTACTTGTATTTTATGAATTTCTGCTTCCTTTTTAACTGCACAGATATCGACAGTTTTTCCTTCAAAGTAGCATTGATTATAAACCAAATTCCCAGGCACATATTACACATTCAGATGCTTAGCTCTGTTGTCAACAGCCACAATGTCTTGATGGGAGGAATCCTTTTATTTCAACAACAAATCGATTGTCTCCCATTTTGGGCCATTTTTTTGTTTTCCATTTGTTGAGCAGAGATTCTCTTGTAAAAGAGTTGATTGTAAATATCACCTTCAATTTCTTTTCCTTCTAAAGTTCATAAACAAAATGGCCCAACTATATTCTATTATTCCAATCATAGGCCATTTTAAAACAAATACAATTTAGTAAGTAATCCTTTGAAAATATTTATGAGGTTTCCATTACAAACCAACTTGAAATGGACATGAATCTCGAGATAAAGTTAATATGTGCGATATTCATACTCAGTGCTGCAATATATTTATTGTGCAGTATCTGATCGGACACTCCAAAGGGTGCACTGTAATCTCACATCTTTCTGCCTCAAACGGTCATTTCAACTCGGGTATACTGCAATTTCATGATGTCTAGGCCTCCAAATGGTTCATTGCAATCTCACTATCTCTCCTCCTCCAAACGGTTCTCCTTTACGCAATGATACAATTTTGCTCTTTTGGTACAAGATGGAAGCTAAATAGTATGGATATCTATCTCAATTAGAATAACATGGTTATAATATCTCCTCTCTTTAGTGCAAGACTCAATATAGCCATCATAAACTAGAGGACAACCTAGGTCAAAGGGAGTGAGTTTTTTGGTTATGATGGGGTTGCAAAAATTAGAGCTTCCACTGAAACAATCTTAAGCTAAAAAACACTTTCCTTAATGTCCTTCTTGTATACAAAGGTATCAAGATGTATTGAATTAGCTAATGAGAAGTGTGAACCAGTCTTTAGCAAACTATCTTTGGGGGAAACCCAAAGTTGATTTGATCCATCATTGGGAACTTTAGGCACATTCTCACTTTCTTTTGGGAAGCAAATGTCATCCACATGGTAGGTTCCTAAGGGATCATCCTTGCTCAATGCTTGGATTGATCCTTGGTGGTTGATATAAGTTCCTAGATGTGTTTAGGGCCCCTGGATATGTTTCAGGGAATCCTTGCTCAGTGCTTGGATTGACTCTTGGATGTGTTCCTTGGTGGTTGATATAAGTCCCTATATGTGTTCTAGGGCCCCTAGATGTGTTCCAGAGAACCATTGTCTAATGCATGGGTTGATCCTTGGTCTTGTATCCTGGTGGATACGACCCTAGATGTGTTCTGGGGCAACTTGGTTTTTGACCAGGTAGATCTTGGTGTAATACCAATATGTGTTGATGTGTGATCTTCTTTCTCTCTCTCGGGATGGTCTATGAGACCTAGGAGTGCCTATGAAGATGGACATGACCACATTGTTGATGGACCCCCTTATGCAGTGATGATAAAGTTTATAGGTCATCATGAGACTCATGTGGACATGGTTTTCCATTATGGACCCCCCTTGACTTTGTCTTAAAGGGTACCCTTTTGTTTTATGTGATTGGGGTTTTATATGTGTTTAGGGTTTTTATAATTAATATTGATATTAATTTATATTTTAATTAATATTTATATTAATTAAATGTCAATATTTAATTATAATTTTAAATTTCCCTAATCCCTCTCCCTAACTATAAATAAGACCCTACCCTCTAGCATTCTATTACACTCACACTCACTCACTCTCCTATTTGTTGCGATTACCTTAGTTGTTCTCTCTTAATGATGGTGCGACCTCCTTTTTGGACTATCTTGTCAGATCTGAGTTTTGTTTTGTTGGTGCGGCCTCTCTATTTGATGTAATCGTTTTAGATCTGAGTTTTGTTTGTTGGTGTGGCCTCTCTATTTGATGTAATAGTTTTAGATCTGAGTTTTGTTGATGCAACCTCTCCATTTGATGTATCAGTTTCAAATCTGAGTTTGTTGTTGCAACCTCCCCATTTGGTGTAATAGTTTTAGATCTAAGTTTTGTCTGGCCTTGGTATTGGTTGGGTACTACTCCTTGATTGTTTACTGGTGCAAGAGATGATGAGGTGCCTCCCAATAGCTGTTAGACCTGGCCTTTTTGTGCAAAGGTGTTTTCATTAGATGTCGGACCTACTAAAGTGATTGAGGAGCTTCCTTGTGGGTGTTGGGTCTCTCTTTTAGGGCCACGGACCTGAGTATAGGTGCCGTGGCCTCCTTTGTGGGTTGTCTCTTTGCTATATGAAGGCTGTGGCCTCTTCTTCTAGCTGCCACGTGTAGAGTTGAGGTCCTTGGGAGGGTTCCACTTTTGCTGACCCCTGTGTTGGAGTGTTTATCTAATGCTGCCTTCTTTTTAAGTTATGGATTGTTTGCTATGGAGGGTTTGCTTGTTTGATATGGAGAGTTTTGTTGTCTCAGTTTTTGGAGTTCTTGCTGTCCCTTCTTGTGGGGTACCTGGTTTTGTTTTATCAGCTATGGTCAATACCTTGTTGTCCCTTCTTGTGGAGTACTTGCTGCACCTGTCTTGTGATGGTCTATACCTTGGCAAAACTATTTCTAAGTCCTTATGACAGAGATCAAACCCTAGAGGTTTAATCCATGAACCTAAAACTATTTCTGAGCATATTATAAAGGTTTTCATCCACACATGTGACGAGTACATCTTTGTTAGATTAGGAGGTAAGCTTGAGGTTTGTCGGAATTGACATTTTTTTTTAAATGCCTACATGATGTTAGAATTGTGATGTATGGTAACGTCGCTCCCATGGCACATACGTCGAAAATATATAGCTGGCTGTCGGTTGAGAGATGTTACCATTGCACAACGAGATTGGCCTGAAATCATCAAAAGATTGAAGATCATTTACCTTATGAATGAGAGCTAAAAAATAGTATTGAAGGGTCCATGGATTCTTCCATTGATACGAGATTCCTCAATAACTTTTAGTAAATTTGTTCCGATTAGATCAAAGAATCCCTTGAAAAATTCTATTGTCCATCCATTTGGACCAGGGATTTTATCCTTCTGGAAGCTAAGTAGCGTTTCTTTAACCTCTGCTTTAGTGACTTCAACAAATAAATCTTGGTTCCTTTGTTCATTCACGAAGCTTGGGAGGTTTAATGCCACCTTTATAATTTCTGCAATATTTACTCTCCTATTCGCTTTGATTAAAGTTTGAAAATGGTTTACCTAGGTTTGCTAGGCCTTCAAAGAAAGTGATAGATCTTCCCTCTTGATCCTTTAATCTCCAGATAGTGTTTTTTGCTCTCCTCCCCTTAGCATAGGCTTGAATTTGTTTTGTATTTTCATCTCCGTTCTCAAGCCACATAGCTTTGCTTTTTAGTCTCCACGTTTCCTCTTGTTTCACTAGCAGTAGTCGACGCCTAACTTCAAGCCTTTTCAGATTGTCTCGAGCCAAACTTGTCATGAACCCGGACTCCGAATCTCCTTGTAATAGCCTCAACTGTCCCTCTATACTTCAGAGTTCCTTTTCCTTTGCTTTCTGTTTTGTTTTTGCCCAAGGGATAGCCATTTTTTTTATTCTTTTGAGGTTTGTCGCAAATTGAATACCCGTCGGAGTACCTTCTGAGTCCCTTATGTTAGTCCAATTGGACTTGATCAATTGCTAAAAATCTCTTATCTTTCAACCAAGAGGAGTTGAATTTAAAAGGGGCTGCAGGCTTTTGGGGTCCTCCTTCCATTTCAAACCAAATTGGGGAATGATCCGATCCACCTCCACTTCCAACCCATTGACGAAATTGGAAAGAGAGCATCGCTAAAGGTTCAGAGATCAAAAAACGATCCTACCTTTTTGGAATACGGGCCTCCCCTACCCTCATATTCCTCAAAGTGGGTAATAACATTTTAGAGTTTCAAAATCCTTATCATCGTAAACTTTAACTTTTACATTTAAGATGTAAGCTTGTACTATGAGAACCCGTTATGTTATATTTAATCGACCTTTTATCCTTGGAAAAATTGTTAACGAGACAGAACAACCGCTTTTAATACCACTTCTAATAGACAATGCTTAAATATCATTATAATTGAAAGACTTGTATTTGTTAGATAGGGCTTACTAGAGAACCTGTAATAAGATTCATTTTCTAATCACTGTGAACACAATGCAACTATTTTGTAAGACATTTCATATTCAAATGTGCTAGCTAAACATTTAAATTGTGTTTAAAAAGGTGTATAAGGATCTTGAACTTTGAGATATGGTTGGAGGACTCTTCCCAATTTGAACATTTAGATTGTGATAAAAAACAAGTTCAAAAGAATATTGGTAAGGATATTTGGATTCTAGTGTTAATGCAAAGCCATAAACATTTAGATTGTGATAAGAATAAGTTCAAAAGAATATTGGTAAGGATATTGAGCTTAGGGATATTGTTGGACAATTCTTCTCAATTTGAATTATATTCTAATCTTAACGAGAGCCATAAACAATTAAACATTTAAATTGTGATAAAACAAGCTTAAAATTCTTCTCAATTTGAATTATATTCTAATCTTAATGAGAGCCATAAACAATTAAACATTTAAATTGTGATAAAACAAGCTTAAATGTAGATTGAACTTTGAGATAATGTTGGAGGAGGATTCCTAATTTGAATTGGATTCAAGTGTTTTGATATTCCTTGCAAGCACTCTTTCTAATTTGAATTGGATTTCAATCTTTTGATGCCTCCTTGAGGCCCAACACCCTTTCTAATTTGAATTGGATTCCAATCTTTTGATGCCTCCTTGAGGCCCATGAAGTCTCTTCCCATTGAATTGGATTCCAATATTTTGATGTCAAAGATACATCCTATAAAATATTTATTTTCTGTAGTATCTGATATGTTTCCATTATAAAATAACAAGTTGTTTTAGGTCTAGCTACATTGCCTTGCATACCTTTTGCGGTGTTGGGTAATTCCACACCACTAAGGATTTTATTTTGGTCCAAGCTTTACTGTAGATTGAATATGGTAGAATGTCTTGATAGACCCCTCCCCGTGTCACTCCCTACCCACTACAATGATTTGTTTCCTTGTGTTACTGGATTTTATGATAAACATGCACTCCCTATGTATAAATGATTAGTTGTTTCCTTTTTTTTTTCGAAGGAAAAAATCACAATTTCTATTTAGGGTGAGAATGGTATTCACAAAGGAAAAAATCACAATTTCTATTTAGGGTGAGAATGATATTCACAAAGGAAAAAATTCACAATTTCTATTTAGGGTGAGAATGGTATTCACTCTCATGTGCATAGTGCACAATACAAACTAAGAAAAAGGAAAGTATATCTATACTTATTACAAACAACACCGAACAAACAACATTGAGCATTATCTTTCCTCTCTAAAGATTAGGAAACATATATTTACATAACAAAAAGGGGCCACAAACTATTCTTTTACTATTCCCATAATATTTTGTTGGAAACTTAATCTGCAAGGGTTATGATATCACTTGAAGGAATGTACAAAGCCAAGTGACATTATGTGACACTGTAACTATTGTCGAGGAGTCCAAGAGACCTAATCCAAAGGTCACATCTTTATGTATTTATATGTGTATCATATCGATTAATAAAATGCATTCATGCTTATTCTAATTTAGCGTTCCAACAATGATATTAGAGCCTATAGTTTTCTTAGGCCTAGAGTATGCTATGTAGTTGTCTATAGCAGAAACGCCTCTTACCTAGCTTGCAAGTCTGTGCTAGTCTCAATCCCTCGAAGACCATTGCCATTCTTTATCTATCCCTAGGCATAGGCGTTATATTTTCTCTCCCACACACAAGTGCATAAACCTACCCCTAATCTGCAAGACTGTCGCTCTCTCTTCAAGTCTCTTTTGTATGTATAAACGTTCCGGAGTGGGCTAACTCGGGAGAAATCTTCCCACCCGAGTTATTTTTCAGGTAGGTTTTTAGGTGGCCTGCTTTTAAATTTTTGGCCAATCCAGAACTCTGATCGATTTTCTGACCATCTTGGTTGGTTTAAAATGGGGCAAAACCCTGGTGTAAAGTTTTGAAATGCATGGAACTTTGATCCATGCAAAACTCAAACCACCCCTGAAAATTTGGTCGGATTCAAGTTTGTTTTTTTGTTTGAAAAGAAAAATTCGGGAGGGAAGATTGCTCTCGAGTTAGCCTACTCCTAAATGTTCCATCCTTTGCCCGCCAATCTGTCTTGGGCGCACTTTTTCGTGCCAGACCTGTCCAGACATGTCTCTGCCTGCCAACCATCTGCATCGTTTGGAATTTCTGTCTTCCTCATACATAAATGCCTCCACCAGTCTGGGGTTTCTATCTGCCAATTAGCATGTCATGCCTATCCATCCACTTTCTGAGTGCATGGTCGTTAGCATCCCTTCTTCTGCGTGTGAAACCCTAATCTCATAGATCTATCCTTTGCCTAAACCCTTCTTGCTCACATTTCTATTCTATGCACAATGATCAGGTTGGATGGAAAAAATATAATCTCATTTGCATTCGATTCGACATCACAAGCAGTCCAACACTCTTGTCGAAGGTTATTATCCGTCCATGAAAAATTGTAGTTCTTTAATTGACTCATTTATAGAGCGACTTATGTAGGCACGCGGTTGGGATTTCGAGACATGTAAAGAGAAAACAGGGGCTCCTTGTTCTTGGAGCTTGATTCGAGAGTTTGTTCATTGTCTAAAAGCCATCACACAATAAAGGGTCGTACCTGTTCATATCAATGCACGTTTCTCATTCTAGCTTGAAAATATCCTCTTTGGAGGTTTTCTATCCGGGGACATCGTATTGGCATTTGGAGTGAGTAGCATGAGTATAATAAAATATTTAAGAGGCATGACAATGATCAAACAAGCAGGATGTGGAACCTCCCCCAACATCTCTTCCATTGTTAAAAATCTCTCTTCACGGCCCGCATAAGTCTCCCATGATTTTTTAGTTCAAATCACCCCTCCGCCTGTAAGTTCTTCGTCTTGGGCGCCATTGGGAGTGTGTACTTCGTGCGTCTTGACCTCACGCCTTCCTGCACGTGCTCAGACATTTACAACGCTCCTTTGAAGCATTGGGACGTCGGATAGCACCAGTGTCCCTCTTGTGCATTTTTCCTGATAGTGAATGGAATGCCTCGTGGAGAGGGTCCCTTCATATGGCTTCTATAATGAGGTTAATTCCTATAGTAAATGTAAACTTCTGCAACTAGTCACTGAAGGATATTAGAGGTCATCAGATCCAGTTTTATCATATGTCTCAACTTCAAGGATAGTTGGTTGGTGTGGTGAGCGTGGATGATATTGTTACATCATGAGAAAAACCATTAGTTTTATGGATTATTTTGCAACAAGTCATCTTGATGTTTGACGCAGCTGAAAAGTTTATAGAAGGATGCTGTCATAGATGGGAATACAATTTCTATTGGTGATGTTCTTATTGGACTTCCAGTGGGTGAGGAGAGTAACGTTCTCTTGCTATTTCTGGGGGAAGAAGAAATGGAAATAGGTTGCATGTGAAAACATTGTTTTTTATTAGTGATGTTTGGACCGTGGGGATTATAAGAGCTTTAAGATCACGCCACTCATAAAAAGGGTAGCACAAAGTTTTTGGGACCAAAGATTCCAAACATTGCCATAGTATCTCTACATCATCAAGTGTTCAACATTTGTGTCCAAAGTTTGGTGTGGGCACATAAGCCTGAGTTGCTATGAAGTGTATATGTAGTGTACCTTAATAGAAAACAATCAACACTCTCTAGTCATCTGACAACTCTGTGATCAACGACAACTGCTTGAAGCATTGTAAGTTTACTTGCTTTTTTTGAAATCAAGTTGAATTAAATTTTAAACGGGTGCATTTTCGATAGAAGCCACCACCCTTCATTTGTTGAGTCTACATAATTGAGTCTGCATTATAAAGTTAGGGAGGAGTTGCAAGAAACCCTACGAGGTTTGAGCTATGGCTCGAGTTGAGGAACTGTTAAGAGTTATTGAACACTCTAATCCTCTCTTCTATGGAAAATACAGTCACCACTGACAAAACAACTCTGTAGTCTATTGTAACATGCTTGCAAGTTACACAAGCCAAAGCAACACCACTGCAAACTCAGACTATTGAGAGAAGTAATCTTCGACAACATTTTGAACTAGTCCTTGTTTAGAACTCTCTTTTCAAAGAGAATGAAGATGATGACGCTGATTCAGACCAACAACCAATGCATGAGCAAATCAGTGAGCCAGTCCTAGATTGATTCAAGTACAGATAAAGATCAACTTCCTCTTTCTAAGCGGATCATCAGACCTTGGGAAGAAATCAGGCAGAACAAGCTTAGAACGAGTATCAGATATGAAAAAGACTTCGCCTTTCATATTCCAGTTTGCACCAAACTGATCCAGTTCCAGAGCGCTGGATTGTTGCAAGAAATCTCACATTCACCTGCTCCAGTTCAAGAGCAAATTCATAAATGCCAACATTGTCAGCAAGTTGGCCACATGGAAGACCAGTGCTTCAATCTTCATCCTTGAGAGCATTGTGGAAAGTAGAATCATCCTTCAAACAAATGTTATAACAACAAGAAACCTGCAAGAGTAAATAACCACTATGGGTGGATGAATTTTTGGCGATGGTCATCAATAACCAAGAAGATATCTCAGTCATACCATAGAATTTGCACTCTAGTATTGACACATCTTGCAATGGACATATTTTCATCTTCTCACCTTGTCCTTGACAGGGGGGAACAACATTAGCGATTGATAGTCAAGATTCCAATTTCAAAGTCTTATCAATCAAGCATTAACAAATGAGGATGATTGGTTTGTGGTTTCCCTTAAACCACCACTTAGTAGAAGACTTACAACTTCTGCTAGACAACGATTTGTGGTTTTCCTTAAACCTCCACTTGCTAAAAGAGTTTCAACTTCTTCTACATCCCAATTTATGGTAATCTTTAAATCAACATTCAGGAGCACTTCTAGTTAATAGAAGACATTGACTTCCAGTGTCTAGCTAACTTATGAAATGTTCCTGGAATCATTGAGCCTAGAGTAGGGTTCTAGAGTTTGTGGTCATCCTTAAACCACCAGATTGGTTTTTGGTCTTCTTTAATCCACCATCACCATTTAGTAGAAGACATCAACTTTTGCTATACATTCGGTTTGTGGCCATCCCAAAACCACCAGATTTAGAGAGCACATTCATCCATTAGCAACTACACACTTCCATAATTCAACAACCTACTTCCAGACTTCCAACTCTCTTTTTGAACTCACATACACCCCTTCAGATTAAGGGGGAGAATTTTGGAAACCTAATCCGCTAGGGTTACGATATCATTCACTTGAATGAATGTAAAACGCCAAGTGACAATGTAACAATTGTCGAGGAGTCCAAGAGACCTTGGAATCCAAATCCAAAGGTCACATCATTATATATTTATATGTGTATATCATATAGATTAATAAAATGCATTCATGCATATTCTAATTTAGTGTTCCAACATATTTCAAATGATGTCCAAAATATATGACCAAACATTCCAAGGGACTCTCATTTTGACTCTTATGTAAACCAATAAGACATCAACAAGATAAAGATAAAAGCAATTCATTGATATAGCCACCAGAAGAAATAAACAGTAAGATTCAAACATCGAGCATAGTAGTGATGGGGGCTCCATCCCTTATTTATTCTAGGGATAGAGAACTTGTAGCTAGAGCTTGGCCTCTCTTGGAAAGAGTATCCTCTTCGTCACTAAGTTCTTGATAAATATGGGTGTAATATACATGCTCGAAAACTTGTGACACCCCTTTTCACTAATATGCAATGGGCCTTAGGTCAGCATTATATATATGAAAAGTTCCTTCCATCCAATTTATAACCAAGGAAGAGCCACCATAGATATTTATCTATTTTACATCCCTTTTCAAAGCAAATTTAATAAGAAATCTCAAAGCCATAAATTTTGTATAATTATTCATCCCAACCCCAACCTTGCTTTAAAAGATAAATTGCGAGTGCAATAATTAAAGAGAATACCTCTACCACCTATTAAATTCATGTGGGCCTTGCTTGGCCACATCAAAGAAGCCCCATGCTTGGGTTCTATCAATCATCAACTCACTCACCCGATAATGAATCCTATATTTAACTAGGATTCAACAAAAGACCAATAAAGAATAGCTTTTTCTTCAAACATATGAGAGTTTCATGCTAACCAAATGCCCCACAAAATGAAATAGGGCAATGCTTTAAACTATTTTAGATTGTTTTGGTCAGACCAATTTTTCAAGCAATCCTCCATAGATTCTACAAACCACACATTTTCCACCCCTTCTAGTTGCTTTGAATTTTTCCAACATTGTGGAGCATATGAACAATTAACTACCAAATGAGAAATAGTTTCATCGTTCATTCTACATAGCATACATATCCCATGACCATTCTTATTTCTCTTTTGTATTACTTTCCAAGTTAATTCGTTGTTTCTTAATGCTAGTCATAGAGAAATGTGTGTTTTTTTTCAAAGCCTTTAGTTTTCATACTTTTCCACCACTAGATTGGCTCTTGAAGGTTAGAAGTAAACACATATTTCTACCTAGTCCCCTATCTCTCATAGAGGGGCCAAATACTACGACATAATGTGCAGAATGCACCTTCTTGTGCATCTAAAGGCCTTTGAGCTCGTTCACAAAGAAAGTGGGTGTGTGGAGTCAATCTCTGCTACGAAATTTGAATAGAATTAAGGTTGTAGGTTTTGAGTTTGGAGGAAATTCAAAGGGGGGACACCTAGCAGGGGGGTTTTGACAGGATTTCAACAATAACAATGATATTTTGAACCTTGGGCAGCAAGATCTAGTTAAACTACGCACTTGACTTAGATAAAACAAATATGGGCACAAGAGGAGGTAGAACTACTTTCCTAGAACATATTTATCAAACATAAAACTAATAGGCAAGGCACAACATAGATCTATTAGCTTATTTAGCATCATATAAGATGCAAAATGAAGAAGACAAACACATCATGACTTGCATGAATTAATTGCTAACCAATGGCTACAAATGGCTACAACATAGGTCCAAATTTCACAATGAATCAATTGTTCGTTCAACAAAGGAAGATTTTAGGGTGGGGGACTACGAAAGTCTCAGATCTGAAATAGCTATTGCATTATTAAAAAATTATACTAGGGGTTGAGATTACAAAGAACATTGTCTTGGGAATTTTTTCCCTCTTCTACAGAGCCTGGTACTTAGAGAATGCTTACAATCAAAATAAGAATGGAGAAGATAATAAGTGAAAGAAGAGAAAGCTGTCTACTTGCAAAAATGTGATACTTTAGGTAGATCTTCAATTTTTGGTAGCCTTGGTCTCTATGTTTTCCCTCTTCAATTACAAAAGTTAAAATCTTAAAATGAATAACCTTTTGTTGAAAGCATTAAATCTTGTTACTTATACGCTGCTTAGAAAATTACACCCAATATTTAGTTATGAAGGTGCTTTGAGATTGCTAATTTCATTAAGTCCTTTGATTTAGCGGGTTGTTTAACTGAAATTTCAGTGAACTTAAGCTTAGGGGACCTCCACTTTCTCTTAATTCCATGAAATCATGAGCACATGTGCTAACTCTCCTCTGATGATGAAAGTAGTAGGATATGGCATGAAAGGTTTGGACATTTGAATTTTAGATACATGCAACAAATTAGCAAGAAAAGATTGGTTGATGGTCTACTAGACATCCATTTCTCCAAGGGAGTATGCGAGGGATGTGTTCTTGGAAAACACCCTCAAGAGAAATTCGACAAAGGAAAGTCTCAGCGAGCTTGCACACCTTTAGATCTGATCCACAGTGACCTTATGGGTCCTTTTCCGCATCCATCCATCAGTAAAGCGAGGTTTGTTCTCATTTTTGTTGATGATTTCTCACGTTTTACATGGATCTACTTTCTCAGGAAAAAATCCGAGTTCTTTCAACACCTCAAAGATTTCAAAGCCTTGGTTGAGACACAGTTCGGAAACAAGATCAAAGTCCTCCGAACTAATAACAGGGGAGAGTATGTAAATCATGAGATCCATAATCTTTGCCATGAGACAAGGATTTAGTTGCAGCGTACAGTTCCCTATACTTCGCAGCAAAACGGAGTCGCTGAGCGGAAAAACAGATCTCTAAAGTAGATGACATCTTGCATGCTACATGCAAAGCCACTACCATAGAGAGTATGGGCTGACGCACTTAATTGTGCAACATACATCCAAAACATATCTCCCCATAGATTTGTCAAGGATAAGACCCCCTACGAGGCTTGGAGCGGCCTCAAACCGGAAGTGACCCACTTTCGCATTTTTGGTTCACGTGCATGGGCCCAGATTCCCTTTAAAAAGATGAAGGAACTTGATCCATAGAGCACTAAGTGTATTTTTGTTGGATACCCCGATGATGTGAAGGGATATAAGATTATTGATCTTTCCTTAGACCAACTCATCATTGAGCGAAGTGTCCAATTCGAGGATAGTGACTTGCATGTACCTCAACAACCACATGCAAACATCTTCATTCTTCCACCTGTCCGAGATGATGAGCATACACATGCCGACTCTTCTTCAGGCAAGAGGTCTGATTCAGAGGACTCAAATGATTCAGATTCAAAGTTAGTACAATCAGATGCAGGGTTAGAGCATCCATATGCAGTTGCAGAGCCAGAGTAGAGGCTCAAGTGAGAAAAGACTACTCTTCAGGATGCATGAGATCTCGTTGGTGATCCAACCGATACTAGGAGGACTCGATCTGATTTCGAGGAGCCTTCTGTTGCACTGACTGCCACTTAACCATTGACCTCCATGCATGTTTTCTTGGTTTAATGTTTAGATCCACAATATTATGGTGAGGATGCTGGAAATCCCTTTTGGGAATCCGCCATGCAGGAGGAGTACAACTCCCTCCTCGAGAACCAGACTTGGGATCTGGTTCCCCTTTCTTATGGGAGGAAAATTGTCAGATGTAGATGGGTCTACAAGACCAAGAGCGTAGTGGATGGACATATTAGCAGATGCAAAGCCATGCTTGTTGCCAAATGTTTTCAACAGGTTCATGGTATTGACTATGATGAGATCTTTGCTTCAGTAGAAAAGATGGATTCCATACGATTGGCACTTGCCATTGCGGCAACCAAAGGATGGGAAGTCCATCAGATGGATGTGTAGAATATATTTCTTCATGGTGATCTCTCAAAGGAGATCTATATGGAACATCCCTAGGGATTAATGCATGACTCATATTTGGTCTGTCGATTGAAGAAGTCTCTTTATGGCCTCAAGCAGGCTCCAATGGCATGGTATGCCAAGATGGATTCCTACCTGTTGTCACAGAACTTTGTACGTTGTAAATCAGACCCGAATGTCTACATGCTCAGGATGGTTGATTCACTTCTACTTTTAGTTCTGTATGTTGATAATTTTCTGATCATTGATTGCTCGACTTCAACGATTGCTGCAGTCAAGAGGATTCTGCATGACCGGTTTTTGATGACGGACATGGGTCCTCTACACTTCTTCCTTGGACGCGATATCAGTCAGGATGCATCATAAATCAAACTGTCTCAGGCCAAGTATGCACGAGATCTCCTTGAGAGATTTCACATGACAAACTACAAGTTTGCTCCGACTCCTTTCCTATCAGGGGTCAAACTTGAGGATGGCGGGGAGACTCTACTAGTTGAAAACACACTGTACAAATAGCTAGTGGGGAGCTTGTTGTATCACACACATTTCAGAACATACCTCTCATATGCAGTTGGCGCAGTTTCTAGGTTCATGCAGGAGCCACATGAGTTGCATTGGAAGGATACAAAGTGTATCCTTCGATACGTATAGGGAACCATACTCTACATTAGATCTCATCAAGTTTACTAATTCTGACTGGACCGACGATAGAACTAATCGCAAGTCCACATCTGGTGACTCACTCAGTCTTGGTTTTGGGCCTATATGTTGGTTGAGCAAGAAGCAAGCTGCCATTGCTCTTTCTTCAGCCGAGGTAGAGTACATAGGAGTAGTTAACATAACCGTTCAGGCTATGTGGATACAACATTTTCTCATTGAGTTGGGCATTCAGTTTCATCGACCCATCGTCATCTGGTGTGACAACCAGAGCACTCTGAAGTTATGCATAGATCCAGTTTAGAGGCAGCGAACGAAGAACATGGAGATTTACATGCACTACATCCATGACTTAATACACAAGGGGATCATTGACCTACAATTTTGTCCTTCAGTAGAACAGACGACATACATCTTCACCAAGACCTTCACTGAGCAAGAGTTCCATTCTCTACGAAGTCGTCTTGGAGTGAAGGACACAATTACCCAACGATTGTAGTTCTTCTTTTTACATACATTGTACCTTGAGGGGAGGTTTTTCCCATGAGGTTTTCCCTCTTTCCTCACTTTATTTCAGTGTATCTTTTGTATTTGGGTACCTAACATGGCCTCGTTGCCGGGACCCATTCTTTATTTTCACCATAATGATGTTCAGGGGGTGTTGGAGTTACTTCACACACACCTAGGATTTATTTTTCCTAAGGTTTTTCCTTGTTTATTAGTCATAATTAGTCATTATCCAATCTCCTATATTTTAGGGGAGAATATTCCACCTGGAGAATATTCTCTTTTAGTTGACACTTCAGTTTGACTAGTTGAGTTGAGTTTAGATGTTGCATTGGTTTTTTCACCATGCAACATTGAGATCATCACCAACTAATGCACACTTGCCTTGGGATCATCACCAGACTGACACATTACTCTTGATTCCTTGATCTAATCCTCACTACTCTCTGTTCAGTTAGTTAACTGAAGACTAGTTGACTAGTTAACTCAGTTAGGTGGCAGTCCACTCCCGTAACTGTCTGAGAGACTAGAATAGGTGGCAGTTCACTCTCATAACTACTGGTGTGTGTCCATATCACTCTAGAACACCACTATGGAGCATTGGTTCTCCTCTAGTGTGCATTCATTGAGTTATAAAGAGTATATCATGTGTAAATTATGCATTATTCATAACAGTTAGTGATAAATATTCTATTCTTTCTCTCATTCTTTTTCTTTCTCAATTTCTCTCTACAAATGTGTGTAGTATTTTCTATCTAGATCTATTATGTTCAGGTTCAAAACATTTACAATATGACCCCCCTTGCACTTGCCTCCCCAGGATTTCCTTTTGAAGCCCCATCAAAAAATAAAATAATGCATCCCAAATTTTGTTTCCATAGGGGATATTCTTCTTTGTTTAGTCTTATTCACCAGTCCTTGTTGTTGGGGGGGAGAGAACACAAACTTGATGTACCGATTTGAGATGGATAATATTGGATACCCAATTTCTCTCATTCGTTTCTAAATTGTGTAAGACTATATCTTTAAGCCCTGTTGCCAAAATCATTTCTGCAACTAAACTACAAGCCAGATTGGAGCCCCTGGAAGGAGGAATGCTTTGCTACAGAAAAATAAATTTGTTTCTTGCGAGTCAAATTTCCCAACATATAAATTTGGGAAGAGCCATCCATATTCTCTTTAAAGTGATTTTCCTCTAGAAATATCCAAAATAGTTTTTTGACCAATTTAAAAACATATCATACCAGGATTTAGGGAGAGTGGCGTGGCAAAGAAGTTCCTTGAGGGTAAATTCCCAAACCTTTGCTGTAAAGCTACATTATATGAATATATGAATAACCGATTCACAATGCTCATTTCATAATACACACCTTGTTTTCCCTTGAATACCTCTTTTTTGTAGATTATCTCCAGTCAAGAGTTTGCCATGAATCTTGACCCAAAAAAAACGTTTACTTTTGGAAGTGAATCTCCCATCCGTATCGTTTTCCAAATCTTGTCTTTGGGAGAGATTTGTTGCTCCATTAATATTGAATGATACCCTTCCTTCACTGTATATCCTTTGATTCCCCATTCATGATTGTTATGGGAAAATAGATTAATAGGAGCACAACCAGCTAAATGGGAGAACATTAAATTTGCGACATCCTTGAGATTTTCTAGGAAGCATAAGTTTTTTCAACCTTGCCTGATACCTTGACTGTTCCATTCAGGTAAATCATCTAGTTTAGAGAAACCATTTGAAGAGAGCCAATGTCTGATGATGGAGATCTCCTCAAATGTCCCTAGAGACGTAGATCCCTTAATAATGTACGTCCAAACATTTATGAGATGCTCGTTCCCTGGAATCCTTGATAACTTGGAATTTATGATGGGAAGGGTTGTCTTCAGTTGTAACTTCCCCCAACCAAACCGAGGGACATTACAGTGAAAACTACTCATAAAAATACAATTTTTGCTAACTAATTTAATTCTTTTACAACTAATTGATTTCCTGTAGCTTTCAACTACGAATTAAAAACAAATTTAACTAATAATCACTACCATTGCATTGATGCATATACAACATACTAAAATAGACTTGAATACATCTAATAAACTTCATTACACAACATACACATCATTTTTAAAGACACAAAGTTAATGCAAAACAATAACACATGTAAAATAACACGACAACAAGATAAAACACTTATCTTTTAAATATGTTATGCAATTAACTGCTTGGGACTGACGTTCCACCTAACCATAGACTTGCGGTTCCAAATATCAAAATAAAATCCACAAAAGAGGTTGGTCTCTCATAGTCCACTCATAGCTCATAAAACTTATAACCCACTGGTATTCTCTTACAACTATCTCGATTTTCCACCAACTCTCTTCCTCTTGACTTGCCCAACCCAAAGAATGTACCCCTTCATTGATGTTAGTCCTTCAGGTGTCCCATTCATATATCAAGGTCTCTATGGCACATGTAGCTAGGAATATATTATCTGGGAACTTAAGGGATCTTGCTGCTAAGAAAAACTACCAACAACTAACAACAAACATTTGTTACAGTGAAACTCGCCCAAGAGTTAACTCTTCAGGCTTGACAACGAGGCTCTTCAGTATTTAACTCCAATTCACTCCAAACACTCCATCATGCTCTATAATTCTCCCTCCATCGTTTCACCAACTCCAAGCTCTCTTTCTTGCTCGCTACTTGCTCTCATGCACACAAATTTAACCCCCTAAAACTACTGTCCCCCCCATACGAATTTCCTCTCCTTTGGATTGCTTGCTTGACTCACACACTTTTCCAAGCTGATTGTACTCTGCTCCCATGTGCCCAATAACTATGAGATGTGACTACTCATACCCACCCTCTTACATTTATTCAATGATTGGCTTTGGGAACACTCAATCATAAATTGGAAGGTTCATATACAAATAAAAAATCTAGGAAAATGGGTTGAATTATAATACATGGGTAATTCACCCTTGGAACCCTCTTGGCCATTATCCTAGAGCCTCCCCTCTCTTGTGGATTAATTCAGCTTCCATCTCTTGTCCATGTCCTCTTAGCAGCTAGTATCACATTTTATTATTAAAATATTGAAATACAATTCACCTATTACATCGCTTGGCCATAGCCACATATTATATCTACATAAGCATTAATTAAACTAGGGATTATAGTGGGGATGTTACATTCCCCCTCCCCTACAATTGTGTGCTATCTTCAATGCACACTATGTCGATATACATATATGCAAATTTACATCACAATTCTTAGAAAATAAAAATTTTGCAAATTTACATCTCCAACAACAGTGCCAACCATAATCTCATGTTCCTCTCAATTCAACGACTCAAGGAATGCATCATTCACTTATCAGGGATAACCCAAAGGATGTACCATCCATTTATCTAGGCACACCCAATGAATCAACCATTCTTTTATCAAGGTCCTCAATGTAGTTGGCTAGGACTCTGAGATGTGGTTCCATAATTCTAGCTGCTCAAAATGGAGTCTTGCATTCCAATTTATTCAAAATTGTAAAAAACAATTTGTGGGTATTATGCCTGCTTGTTTTCTTCATGCTCCCATGTAGCATCTTCAATATCGTAGTAGGTCCATTGAACCTTTACCAACCCTATGGATTTGTTCTTGAGCACCTTGACTTTCCGGTCCATGATGCATACTAGTTCCACCCAAAAATCCCCTTCATATTCCACCTGGATCACATTCCAATCAATCATGTGGTTAGGGCCAGACACATACTTCTTCAATAATGATACATGAAATGCATTATGCACTCTCATGGATGCAAACAATGCTAGCATGTATGCAACTGGACCTATATTTTCTAATATTTCAGAAGGTCCATAATATCTTGCTGCCAGCTTTGGGAAACTTCCTAATCTTAGAGAACTTCTATTTCCATTCACTTTTAAAAAAACATGTTTTCCCACTCTAAAATATTTAAACACTCTATTCTTGTTTGCATAAATTTTCTACCTATCTTGGGTAGCCTTTAAATTCTGCTTTATCTTTGCCATTTGATCTTCCATTTCCTTCAACAGAGTAGTTTTGGCCCCAAAACTACTCTGTCTGTTGGATTATCCCAACTTTATGGTGTGTTACATTTTATGCCATACAATACTTCAAATAGACTCATTTTCAATGAGGCCTAATATCCATTATTGTAAGCAAACTCTACTAAGTGGATATAATCCTCCCATTTTGATGGCTGATCCATCACATACATTTAGAGCATGTCCTCAATTATTCTGTTGGTCCTCTCTGTTTTTCCATCAGACTCTGGATGATATGTTGTACTGAGATTTAAATTTGTTCCAAATCCTTTGAACAAACCCTTCCAAAAGTTGGAAGTAAATTTTGGATCTATGTTTGAAACTATTACCTTAGGTACCCCATGTATCCTGACAATTTCTTTCATATTTGTTTCCTTGTGTGTAGTCTTGACTAAAATAAAATGCATTGCCTTAGTTAATCTATCCACCACCACCATGATGGAATCATGCCGCTTCACTATTCTGGGAAGATTTGTAATAAAATCAACTATGACAACTTCCCACTTCCATTCCAGAATGGGAAATGACTATAGCAAACCTACTGGATTTCTATGTCCAGTCTTCACTTTCTGACACTCTAGACATTGGGCTATGTAATCAACCACTTCTTTCTTCATTCATGGCCACAAATATTGGCTTCTTACAACTGCAATTTTCTTTTGATATCCTGGGAGCCCGACATATGACACATTGTGCATTTCCTTAAGAACTGCATTTTCATCTCACTGGAATTAGACACATATACTTTTTCCTTGTACACGAGAATTCCATCATTTTTTCAACTCATAAGAATTGAATTTTTGCTGAAAATTACCTTGCTGTAATATCTCTTTTATTTTTAAATATTCCTGATCTGAATTTGATGTTGCAATCATTTGATCTTTCATATTAGTCTTGTACATGATAATGGCTGCAACATGCACTCCATGAGCTCTCCTATTGAGTGCATCAACCACTTGATTTTCCTTTCCCTTTATATGCTTAATTTCAAAGTCGTATTCACTAAGAAATTCCAACTATCTAGTTTGTATGACATTTAGTGTTAGCTGTCCAAACAAATGTTTCAAACCATAGGGGTCCATTCTTAGCTCAAATTTCTTACCTATGAAGTAGTGTCTCCACATTTTTAATGCATGTACAATTGTTGCTAACTCCAATTAATGTGTAGCATAATTCCTCTCATGCTCTTTTATTTTTTTGGACTCATAGCATACCACATGATCTCTTTGACTAAGGACTCCATTGAACCCTTCCTTGCATGTATCGGTGCACACAAAAAAACATTCATTTGGATTTGCAATATTCAAGATTGGTGCACTTGTCAATATTTCCTTCAACTGCTGAAAGTTTTCTTCACACTTGGAATTCCATTCAAACTTTGCTCCCTTCTTTTGCAAAGAAGTGATTGGGATTGCAATATTTGAAAATCATTTTATGAATCTACAGCAATAACCGACAAGACCCATGAATGATCTGAACTCCATGACATTTCTTGGCGCTGACCATCAATTTGGCCTATATCTTCTCAAGATCCACTGTTATCCCTCCTGCCGAAATTATATGCCCCAAGTAGTGAATTTTATTTTGAAAAAATATGCACTTACTTAGATCAACATACAATTTATGCTCTCTTAGAGCTTTCAACACCATTCTTAAATGTTTCTCATGTTCCTCTTATGACTTAGAGTATACAAGTATATCATCTAGGAACACAATCACAAACGTGTCTATGTACTCCCTAGACACTCCATTCATCAAACACATAAATATTATTGGGGAATTTGATAGTCCAAATGGCACTACCATGAATTCATAATGCCATATATTATCCTGAATGATGTTTTGCTGATGTCTTCTTCTTTATCCTTACTTGATGATAACCCGATCTCAAGCCAATCTTCAAAAATATTCTTTCACCTTTCAACTGATCAAACAAATCATCAATTCTTGGCAAGGGATATTTGTTCTTTATGGTTACCTTATTCAACCTTCTGAAATCAATAAACAACCTTAAGGTTCCATCTTTCTTCTTTACAAAAAGAACCGGGGCTCCCCACAGTGCACACTTGGGTGTATATACCCCTTCTTTAACAAATCTTCAAGATGCATCTACAACTCCTTCAGTTATGGTGTACCCATTCTGTATGGTGTCTTGGATACTAGGGCAAATCCTAACACCAAATCTATAGAAAAATCGATGTCTCTCTTTGGTGGAAATCCTGGGATTTCTCTAAAAACATTTTCAAAATCTCTTAAGACCGGATGGTATTCAATGCTTTCCACTTTATCTTTGGCCGCCTCTTCCATATGGGCTGCAAAAATCTGACATCCCTTCCTGAAACTCTTCTTCAACTGTATAACTGCAATTTATCTAATGATTACAACTCTTGGAATGCCTTGAATCTTGCCTTGCTGCCCTTCTTCATTAATAAATGTGAATGTATTGTTGTAACAGTCTTAGAAAACATGGTGTTTTTCCAACCAATCCATGTTAATTAGACAGTCGTATGAACCCAATGGTATGATGTTTACATCTACCATTGTGCTGAGTTCATTCATGTCTATCAGAGAATATTTTACCAGTTCATTGATCTTTCACTTAGCTCCTATGGCTAACTGGACTAATCAAGATTTCTTATGCTTACTCATTTTCAAGTGAAATCTTTCAACAATGTTAGCATTTATGTAACTATGGATAGTTCCAAAATCAATTAAAATTGCTATAGTATGGTTATCTATCTTACATTCCACTTCAATCATGAGAGATTGATATTCTGCTTTCTTGTTGTCCAAGGATGCATAAATCCTTGGAATGTTTCCTCCCATGTATTTTACTGTTTTATCCTCTTTAATGTTGTGGAAAATCCTCATTCTTTCTCCTTTGTGAGGGAAATCCCTACATAAATTATTTCCCTCACACCTGCAACATTGTACAGGCTGCTTCCTTGGTCTTTTCCCAAATGAATCTGCAGTCTTGTGCTCATTTTGGGCTGATTGACTTTGCTGATTTGTTTGGGTGTTGTTATTGAAAAAGGGTGCCTTAAAACATTTCTACTTTTGATACCTTTTACCCTTTATCTTGTCATTCCAAGCCTTCTGGAAAACTGCCCTTCCTCAACTTTGCTCATAAATATGCCTTGTTCTCCTTATTGTTTCCTCGAAATTTTTTGGGGTTATCATACTGAATCTAGTCACTGTACAAGGAGGGTAAACCACTTAGAAACCTTTGGATTTTGACCTTCTCATCCTTGATGAATTCAACATACTTAAATAACTCAAAAAGCTTGACTTTTCATATTCATACATTTTCATGTTTCCCAACTTTAGTTCAAATAACTCTTTCATCTTTCTTTCATAGTAATGCTCGGACAAACATTTCTCTTGGAAATATCCATTGAAATAACTCCATGAGATCCTCTTCTCATCAAGGTTCTTGGATTGCTTAAGCTGCTCCCACCACATGGATGCCTTTCCTTTCAAGTGGTAGGTGGAAATTATAGCTTCTACATGGGAGGGGTAATCATGTAGTTGGAAATATTTCTTCATTTGCAATAGTCAGGCCTCAACCTCTTTTCCTTTCCCGTGCTCACCATTGAAAGTTGGTGGCTTAATCTTCATGAGTTGAACTTGCAAGATGTCTTCCTTAGGCCTTCTTTTTTTCCTTTGGACATGAGACACATTTGGGCTGCTCCTTGGCCTCGAACTTGCATGAGTTATTCTAGTGGATTTCCTTGGGGAATGATGGCACTTGATCATGCTTCTTGACTGCTTATCATTTCCATGATCATCCCTTTTTCTATGGGATCTAGATGTTGAAACTTGTCTATCACTAACTGCTTGTTTAGTACTAGATTCCTTGTTAAATTGCTTATGAAACATGTTTAATATTTGAAGTATCTCTTCATGAACTTTCACAGTCCTTTCATTATCATTTCTATAGCTCTGCACTTCCATATGCAAGATTCTCATAATGACAAGCTCCTGCCTATATTTTCTTCCATTTGACTCTATCTCAGTATTTACCATGCTGACATGCAGACCTCTGATATATTCCTCATGGATGTAATATCCTTGAGCATATTCCATAACTCTAGTCCTCATATACGAACCAAAGTTGCTTTCCTATACCTCTAATTCTACATGAAATGTGCATGTAATAATTACCATTAGAACATGCATAACATACAACATTTCATCCATAAGAATACAAGTTATTTATTAAACAATTTAAAAAATACACATTTCACCAATTAAAATTATGATTCCTTAGATGCATTTCTTTCTGAAATATCTTTCCAATCGCTGTACTCATGCATCAATCTGAATTTTGAGCGAAAAGTTACAACATTTACATGATGTAATTCCCACTCTTTTACTGCTACAAAAATATCTTTATTAATTTATGGAAGATTTCATTGCTCAATTCAAAATTCTAGGTTGATATATGTTTTCTAATCCTTAATACCTTTCTAACGACTTTGTTTTCTCAAATCCGAGCTCATAATTGAAAGTTATGGTCTGAAGAAGTTTAGGTTGTTTTATCCAATTTATCCCTACATGTTACATGTGTCCATAATCCAAATATGATTCCAATGCTGGATTTTATGGGCATAATATTTCCATCCACTGCTCTTGTGCCCCAAACAAAATTTTGAGCATGGAGTTATGTCCTCTGAAAGTAAATTTGGTGCCAAAATTTTACCCTTATTGTTTTGGCTGTAACTTTCTCATACGAGCTCTATTTTGCGAACAATTTAGCTCATTGGATTTCTCTCTTCGAGTTCTTTTATTTGCACTGCAAATATGTACATTCTATTCTTGTAGGTTTTTATTGACTAAAAACATCATTTAGGCACTAAAAAATCCCCCGCAAGTAAAATATCAACAATCCCCCTGGATGCACAAAACCTTCATTGGATTCTGTCGATCCCCGATCATCGACCATTGGAGATCTTCTCTAGATTCATGAAACTTTCTTCAAATCCTGCCAAACCCCGACCATCGATCATCAAAAAGTTTCTTTTGTGATTTTTGACACTTAAAAAATTTGGCCAAAATCTGTCGATCCCTGACCATCGACCGTCAACGATCAGCGAATTGTTTTGGCCAAAATCAACTCTTCGCCAAACTTTCCGATTCGACCATCAACTATCGACGAGTTCAACTGCCGAACTTCAAACCCTCCACAAATCTATCTGATTTGACCATCTACCGTTGAAAAAATATTTCGATGAACTCCACACTTAGAAAATTTTGAGCAGAATCCAGGTGAATTTAGACTGTCGATTTCCTTCAAATTTCAACCACTGAAATTGAATCTCGACCGTTGATTTGTTCGACCTTCCCAACGGCCGAAAACTTATGACTTTTTAAATTTATCATGATGAATCTGGGCCATCAATCTCGATATAAAAAATGATCTTGACCATCGATTCACGAAACTGTCTGCAACTCTATAACAACCATTAAAAATAAAAAAAATGATCATTTCAAGTCGAATTCGGCTCTGTAACTCACATATTTACTCCATTAAATTTTATTGAATAGATCTAAGTCACTCAAACTCGAATTTTACTCACGATTTTGGGGATTTCTCTCAAATTTCTCTCTATTTTTCCCAAATTCATCACAAACATTTCTGCAACAACATTTTTTTTCTCAAATTCACACAGGTTCGATCCCATTCAAGCCCGGTGTTTGAACCTCGCTCTGATACCATAATGTAATGTCCCCCATCCCAATCGAGGGACATTACAATGCAAAATACTCATAAAACAAAATTTTTGCTAACTAATTTAATTCTTTTACAACTAACTGATTTCTTGTAGCTTTTAGCTACGAATTGAAAATACATTTAACTATTGTTCGCTACCATTACATTGATGCATTAACACCATACCAAAATAGACATGAATGCAACTAATAAAATTCATTACACAACATACAAATAATTCTTAAACATATAGTTAATGCACAACAATAACACATGTAAAATAACATAACAACAAGATAAAACACTTATCTTTTAAATCTGTTGTGCAACCAACTGCTCGGGACATACATTTTCATGATTATAGTTGTGTGAGACATCCTCCAGGACACAGACTGATTGAGTCAACCTGAGAGAGAGTCCATGAGTTGGATCTGTGGTTCCTATCTGAGACAGAATTGGAACGTAGTGATGGCCTCCTCCT
The DNA here is from genome assembly GCA_009831015.1 of Picea engelmannii. NCBI lineage: Eukaryota > Viridiplantae > Streptophyta > Pinopsida > Pinales > Pinaceae > Picea > Picea engelmannii. Next base: position 302,221 of record ML803600.1, on the reverse strand, counting down.
TACATAGAGTTGAGAAGAACTCCAGATGATTCTCCTGTGTAACGCAGTGAGAAAGGAGATCTGTTGAGTTGGCGTGCCTGTGGATGAGCACAAGGTGAATGTGTGAATTCCCATGAGATGGGTGCATCGTTATGAGACAGAGATGAAGATGATGTATTATCCTCCTTTGATCAAAGAGTTGAGATGATGAACTCCATATGACTCTCTTGTGTAATGCAGTGGGAAAGAAGATCTTTTGAGTTGGACGTGCCTGTGGATGAGCATAGGTGAACGTGATCCTAATGGTTGAGCACTAGTGAGTGTGGTTCTCTCATGAGACACAATGAGATAGATATATGGACATCCCTATGGATGTGCCACTAGTGGCTGAGCACTAGTGGGTGTATGAGATCCCTTGCTATATTGTTCAAGAGTCATACTTTCCTGTAACCCTAATTGTAATGTAAAGGGTATAGGTCGGCCCCACCTTAATATAATAGATAATTAATGTAAAAGATAATTAATATGGTTATTATTAATTATATTTTGAGTTAGAGAGGTCGTCCCTATTGTGCCAATAGACACTTCTGTTGATAGGTTCAGTCTAATATAAGTAAAGGTAAATTCCCCATTGAGGAATCATATCACAAGTGTGAGTTTGGAAATTTTAGCAAACACTTGTTCTTGGGAAAAGTGTGCACCTCTCTTGGGCGCTAGGTTTCTAGGGTTTGTGAGCACCCTTTTTTGTGCTAGGTATTTATGGCGGTGGAGGTATTTCTCTTGAAGAATATAGAAAAGGATTGGTTGGGTTTTCTTCTCTTGTTGAGAAGGGTTTGCCATGATACTTCTTATGTTGTTGTGCATGGTGTTTCTTCCCTTGTTGAGAAGGGTTTGCCATGATACTTCTTATGTTGTTGTGCATGGTGTTTCTTCTTGTGATATTGGTTGCTGCAACAAATTGCTACAAGATTTTACGAGTCATCCCTCCTCTTTTGCAAAACCGTACGACTCTCCTAGGGTTTCCATAAAAATCCGTACGAACCTCTTCTTTTGGGTGTTTTAGCACCTGAAAATTGGACGTTGAGGAAAATTTTGTCATAGGAGAGTACAGCCTTCTCAAGTGCACCTCTAGAGACTCTTAGAGTGAAATTCCGAGCATTTTGAAAATTTGGCCCTAACTTTCTAGGGTTTCACAAATTTTCGCAGATTTCTGGTTTTAGGGTTTCTGCAGCTCTTTGAATAAGACTTCAAGATTACCTGTTGTTAGCACCGGAAGTCACCTATGGATTGTGGAAGAGGTAAGCCTGATACCCATCAGAGTTTGTGGTGCATGTTGGTTTGAATAGGTGGAGGTCAATGGTCAAAAATCAACAACATGAATGATGTTCAACACAGAATTGGATAGGAAATGCATGGGGAAGTGAGGGACACACTAACTTCAATCAATATATTGAGTTAAGGTGAGAGCAGAGAGAAGAATTAAGAGAAAGGTGAATGAGACTGCTCTGGGCATCAGGCCTTCAAGCAGCTTGGAGAAGAAAAAAACAGACTCAAGATCACTCTTAAGCTCAAGTTTCAGACACTGAAATGTGTCCAAACAACACAGTCACAACAACACAATTATGAAACCTACATCACCATGCAACTGCAACAACTCGACTGGATCCTCCATGCCCGAGCCATTCGGTGTAAGAGGGAAAAATATCACAAGGATGCTGACTAAAAATGGTCACGATACCGCTACAATCAAACCTACATTACAACAACATAACAACCCTCGACTGGATCCTCCATGCTCGAGTGTTTTAGAGCAGTTTTTACAAAGAGATGAAAAGAGGCTGACTTCTATTAATCTGAAAGTCTCAAATTGATTACATAACTAGAGAACATCTCTAGCATCAAAAGAATTACAATATGGGAGCTCTACTCAACCATTTGAATACATTAAAAAAGTATCAAAACTACTTATTTATACTCAAAACAGTCCTCGACTATCAGGAGAATGATCTGATCACTATATTCAAAACTTTGCGTCTAAGCAGTCTTCTGCCAGACTATGCATGCATTCTTGTATCAGATGTGAGCTCAGATCAGTATGGCTTTGCAAGAAAATTTTCCCACAGGGGTACCATGGGCTGACGGTTTAGTGCCCACGACCGGGTCCTCCATACTTCTAATTACTGAGTGAGTCGAGGTTTGAACCATCCAACCTGACTTCCATTAACTGATTTCATCGGGAAGGGGACGAGGCTTAACACCCCACAGACTGTTCTGGGCAGTGCCCCCCGACCTTTTCGATCTAATCCTAACACCTTGAGGTCATGCATCTCTCTGCGAAATAGACGCCCTTTCCTTCATGCTCCCAGAGCTCCTGGTGTCAGCATCTTCATCATGCAACCCCGGGCCACAACCTAGTGCTTAGATCTCGAGTGCTTCACAATTTTGCATTTCGGGAGTCTCCACTAGACTTGATTCCAAGTATTGCGATGCACGAACTTGCAAAATGGCCTTTTCAAATCGACGGTCGGACTTGCTTTGAATTTGACGGCCACGATTGCTTCCTCAAAAACCTCAGTTGTCAGCTGCTCAATAGGTGCTTACCCTTTTTTATGGCCCCAATCTCAATATGACCATGGGATATGACCATGGGCCCAATCCCTGGGCGCTTCATGATTTTGCGTTTCACGAACTTGCGCTGTGCTCCATGCTAAGGCCTTCGATTCGCGAAATCGCGACTTCTCAGATTTGGTGCCATGCGTCCCTCTGGATTGGATGACCCATATCTATTTCGCATTTCGTGCTTCACTAAATTTGTGCTCTGTCCCTTCTTCAATGTGACCTCGGGCTGTGACCATGGGCCCAACTTTCGAGTGTTTCAGGATTTTGCGTTTTGCGAAGTCGAAAGTTAGCTTACCTCCTTTCTTCCGATTCCCGATTCTCTGACTTTGCCAGTGTCAAATCAATGGTCCACGACCTTCTGTGATCCGATGGTCCAGATCCAATCTTCACGTATCAAAACTTCGCATCTCGGGAAGTTGAAAGACTACTCACCTCCCTTCTCCCATATTTTGATTCTACGCTCGCCTCAAATTGACGGTCCATGACTCTCCTCGATCCAACGACTCAGATCAACTCGCGAGTTCTCACTTCGTGAGTCTTCACGACTCTACCCTTTGAATTTTCCACTCTGAGAGTCAACGAAATGCTGATCTCTCACCACCAGTCCCCCGCCTTCATACACCCTGACTTTGGATACAATGCATATGGTGGGTTTTTAAACACCTTTTCTCGCTTTTTGTTTGGCCAGGGGCCAAATCCTTAGGGAAAACACCCCCTTTACAAAGGTATGTTCTAACATTAGGCTCCATGGGGGATAGAGTACTCCCTGCGAGGCCCTAAGATATTTAGTAGTTCCAGTCGCCTTAAGCATTGGGCTATGGAGTCGAGCTCAAAACATTCTGCTAAAAAATACAGGCCGATAAGTAAAAACGAAAAAAAACACACATGCTACAAGGATATTATTTATGTACAGTCCTAAACTATTTGTTTTTTACACAGTTCTAGGTGAAAACAAATTTCTACCATAGCCATTCAAGTAACTTCCTAACTGGAAGCTCCTTCACTTTGTTCGTGATTAGTAACAGATGATGCAACCGTGAGAGCAGAGCGGTTACATCCTTTAGCTTTCCTCCTAATGCTGAGGTTAAGATAAATTTGAGCAGCTTCAAAACATGAAGGACATACAACTCCATGTATTCCTTCATAGGCTCATAGGACAAGCGACAAACTCCATAAAATTTATAACATCCAGCCTTCTCTGCTACACAACTACTCACACATTGCTGGATTTCTCTAGCAAGCTTAGGTGGGTGAGAGGCTGATGCAGGTTGACTGACCTCAGACGATGGCTGCTTACTTACAGGCTCTGGACATGAGATAAACTGCCCCTTCTGCTAATCCTTTTCTTCTTCATATCTCTCCCAAGGATCAAATTCATAATCATAATAAATGAAAACCGTGGGAAAGCTCTGCTCTTCATCATGCTGCCCACAATGGCCGATTTCCTCATAATATTTTTCTTTAATGAATAGAGGATGAGGCTCTATTATATTCTCTTGTAAGTCCTTCATATCCACATTAGAATCCGATTCATAGCTGTCATACACAAGATGGATGCTCCCAAAGTCAACAAAATGTAAGGAATGGATCTTCTCTTCTATATCTAAGTACTCATTAAAGATGGGTGAACACAAAACTCTTTTATCTAACAAATAAAAATGAGCGACCTCTTGATTCTTCTCTTCAATCCTGGGTGAAAATACATCATGGGAAACCTCTTGAAGGAAAGGAGAAGGATCCACCTCCACAACGATCTCTTCTTTTACAACTGAGACAACATGTGCATCAGGCGCAAAATATGATACATCTATGGATATGAAATCATCAACACTATCAACTATCATATCTGGAAAGCCTTCTTCTTGGGAAATAGAATTAGAAAAGATTTCATCCACATTTGCAAAATATTCACTTTCACCCTTGCTTTCTCTCTCAATCAGATCTTCATCAGACTCATCACATGAGGAACACTCTATCATCTACAGAATGTGGAGTATAAACCTCTTACAATAGTCATAAAAAATAAGATGAGCCAGATAAATCTTCCCGTAATACGAATTAAAAGCATCGTGAAAATCCTTCAAAGAAAGGATACTAGTAGCAGGGAGAGATTGACACCATTCAGGAGCATCTTCCTCTAAAGAAAATTTGAACATCTTGATCAAGACATCCTTGTGAAAGAATCCATGTTCAAGCATGCATTTATGAAATTTTAATAAGCGCTCGTTGAGATGGTCATGCTTGCAACCTATGAATCTTGGAAGATAATCATCCCATTCATTTATAACCGACACTAGATGTGGATAACCAACGATGGTTGAGAAATTGAAGTGGGAAAATCTCTGAGCCAAGATATTTTCCATTTTAGACTAGTGGAGTCGCCAATCAATCCTTTAACCATGGATTTGCCAGGTGAAAGATATGCAGAATGAGGGTGTTTGGTCTTTGTTTACCATAAAAGACTAGATCTGATCGTTGTGTTCTCCCGGGGGGATGTAGCTGTAGGCAGCCACACTGCAACAGTAGAGTTGAGACAGTGGAGTCGCCGGGTGAAAGCACAATATTTAAAGGTTTTGATGTCTGATGCAACTTCAGAATCAAAATTTCGTTGTCGTTCTACCCAGGGAAAATCGTCAATTCGTCCTCGACAACGACGCCAAGAATGTCAGCATCGGAAGTCACCTCTGGATTGCGGCATAGGTAAGCCAGATACCCATTAGAGTTTGTAGTGGATGTTGGTTTGGATAGGTGGAGGTCAATGATGAAAACTCAACAACATGAATAATGTTCAACACAGAACTGGACAGGAAGTGCACAAGGAAGTGAGGGCCACACTAACTTCAGTCTGTAAATTGAGTTAAGGCGAGAGCAAAGGGAATACTTAGGAGAAATGTGAATGGGACTGCTCTGGGCATTGGGCCTTCAAGCATCTTGGAGAAGAACAACTCATACTCAATATCACTCTTAATCTTAAGTTTCAGACACTGAAATGTGTCCAAACAACCCAGTCACAACAACACAATTATCAAACCTACATCACCATGCAGCTGCAAGAATTCGACTGGATCCTCCATGCCCGAGCCATTCAGTGTAAGAGGGAAAAATATCACAAGGAATCTCACTAAAACTGGTCACGATACCGCTGCAATCAAACCTACATTACAATAACATAAAAACCCTTGACTGGATCCTCCATGCCCGAGTGTTTTAGAACAGTTTTTACAAAGAGATGAAAAGAGGCTGACTTCTATTAATCTGAAAGTATCAAATTGATTACATAACCAAAGAATAGCTCTGGAATCACAAGAATTACAAGATGGGAGCTCTGCTCAACCATTTGATCCCATTAACAAAATATCAAAACTACTTGTTTATACTCAGAACAGTGCCCGACTATTAGGAGAACGATCTGATCACTACATTCAAAACTTTGCGTCTGAGCAGTCTTCTGTCAGACTGTGCATGCATTCTTCTGTCAGACGTGAGCTCAGATCAGTATGGTCTTTGCAGGAAAATCTGCCCACAGGGGTACCACGGGCTAACGGTTTAGTCCCCACGACCGAGTCCTCCATACTTCTAATAACTGAGTGAGTTGAGGTTTCAACCACCCGACCTATCTTCCAATAACTTCTTTCATCGGGAAGGGGACGAGGCTTAATGCCCCACAAAATGTTCCAGGTGGTGCCCCCCAACCTTTTCGAGTCAATCTTGGCGTCTCGAGGTCATGAAAATATCTGTGAAATCGACGCCCTTTCCTTTGCGCTTCCAGAGCTCCTGGTGTCAGCATCTTCATCATGCAACCCCGAGCCACAACCTGGCTCTTAGCTCCTGAGTGCTTCACAATTTCGCATTTCGGGAGTCTTCACTACACTTGATTCCAAGTATCGTGATGCACGAACTTGCGAAATGGCCTTTTCAGATCGACGGTCGGACTTGCTTTGAATTTGACAACCACGATTGCTTCCTCGAAAACCTCAGTCGCTAGCCGCTCAATAGGTGCTTACCCTTATTTATGGCCCCGCTTTCAATATGACCATGAGCTATGATCATGGGCCCAATCCTTGGGCACTTTGTGATTTCTCATTTCGCGAAATTGCGCCGTGCTCCATGCTAAGGCCTCTGATTCACGAAATCGCGACTTCTCAGATTTGGCGCCACGCGTCCCTCTGGATTGGATGACCCAGATCTATTTCACATTTCGTGCTTCGCTAAATCTATGCCTTTCTCCTTCTTCAATGTGACCTCGGGTTGTGACCATGGGCCCAACTTCTGAGCATTTCGGGATTTCGCATTTTGTGAATTTGAAAGTTAGCTTACCTCCTTTCTCCCGATTCCCGATTATTTGACTTCACCAGTGTCATATCAATGATACACGACCTTCTGCGATCCGACGGTCCAAATATAATATTCACGTATCGAGACTTCACATCTTGGGAAGTTGAAATACTACTCACCTCCCTTCTCTGAATTTTTGATTTGATGCTCGCCTCAGATCAACGGTCCACGACTCTCCTCGATCCAACAACTGAGATCAATTCGCAAGTTCGCACTTCACGAGTCCTCACGACTCTGCCCTTTGACTTTTCCACTCCGCGAGTCAGCGAAATGATGATCTCTCGCCACATGTCCCTTGCCTTCATACACCCCGACTTTGGATAAAATGCATATGGTGGATTTTTAAACCCCTTTTCTCGCATTTTTTCCGCCCAGTGGCCAAATCCTTAGGGAAAACACCCCCTTTACGAAGATATGTGCTAACACCTGTGTTCTTCTGACTTTCAAGGCTTATTGTTGGCAGTCATAAGCCAAAAAAAACCTAAGGTTTCTAGCCTATCCTAGCCGTTAGGTTTTCTAGCCCAGTTAACAAGGGTTTGTGAGGAATCTAAAAATATGATGAACAAAACTATGATGGAAGATAAGCTTGATGGATCAAGCAACTTCAAGTTTCTGGAAGACAAGAATTCAGAGGAAAAATTATTGTGGATGATACAAAAAGGTTTAGCAGAGACAACTATTGATGAATGGAAGGAACATGATGACAAGACAAGGAAGCCAATCATCTACACAAGCCCTTACATTGAAGGGCCAACTTCGAAATAACAAGATGACAAAAGGTGACACTGTGACTACCTTAGTCATGAAGATATCATAGGACAAAGATCAACCAAGTTCCATTGGAGAAATCATATCAGCACCATCATGTATGCACTTGTATATATATTATTTGTATCATTGTCATGAGGGTAATTGTAAGAGGAAGGAACCTTTTGCTGAAGTCATGGATACAGAGGGATCTCAGTGCATTTAGAGGAACAACACATTGAAAGTGAAGACTCTAGGTTTGATTGTTGTAATTTTCATTCCTCTAACCTATATTTCTAAAGTTTGCTACATTACAAGTAGGTGTTGTAGCTGTTACAACAATCCTTAAATTGTTTTGATTCTAGATATGTACTCATTATTCTCCTTTAGGAGATATTCTTGTGTTGGTTCTTTTTGTTTTCTTGTTTTAGATAGGTTAACAACAAAGGAATATGTTTATCCTTTAGAGGGAGCCACTTGAGTTGAAACTATTTGATAAAGAGGAAGAATAGAAACATCATTGAGGCAACCAATGCAATAATGCATGATCATAATCCTTCTATGATTCTATGGGAAGAATCATGCATGACATAATATATGTTCAAAACAAGAGTCTTTCCTGATATTGAACACTTCAGGATATTTGGGTGCCGAGTGTATTTTCATGTACCCAAAGAGAAGAAGTCCAAGCTAGACTCTCCAAGGAGAAATGATACATTTATGGGATAACAATGAATCTTCGAAGACATTCTAGATCGACATCCTTGGTCAGAGACAGATTGAGACAAGAAAATATATTGTCCTTGAAGAAGAAACAACGTTTTAAAGATCTAGAGAATATCATATGGATATTGACAGTGAGACAATACCTTATCCCCCTTCAGCAGTTTAGAGGGAGACATACATTATTCCAGCTAATCCAGTTGCTCTAGTTGATATGTCTAGAGATATTGCAGTAGGGAATAAAATGTCTGCCTAGGCTAACTCTGCAGGAGGCAGAGAAACATACAAGCCTCTCAAGGCACATCCCGAGAAAGCTAAAGAGATTTTCAAGCTATCCTTCAGTCATGAGCCACTTCATTGATTCTGAGCCTCCTTTTCTTGGAGAAGCAATAAGATAACAGGTATGGAAAGATTCCATAACAGAACAATACCAATATATCTTAAAGAATGATGTATAATATATTGTTCAAAGACCAGAAGGGAAGTTTGTGGTGACTTCCAAGTGGATTTATAATATCAAGCATGCAGTTGATGGAAATGTCAAGAAATACAAAGCGATATCTATAACCAGAGGATTCTCACAAACAGAGGGAGTTTTCTATGATGAGACACTTGATCCAGTAAGCTCGATACACTTCCATCCATACTACCATCCATGAGTTGGAAACTATATTAGATGGATAGACTCTTGATGAGTTTGGGTTTCAACAAGAGTGTTGTTGATCCAAACCTATATTATTACAATGTTGGTGACGAGAGCCTGATTTTGATGACTTATTCAGAAATCCTTGTTGTTGGATACACGTAAGATTTGAATTCTGATTTCGAGATGAAGGATTTGAGTATGATTCACTACTTCTTGGGACAAGAACTATGACAAATGACTGATGAGATTTTCCCAATTCAAGGAAAATATACAGTGGGAATATTAAAGAAGTTCAGTATGACATAATGCAAATCCATGGTGATGGATTTGAAGAAAAAGATTGATGATGATTCAGACGAGACTGAACCACAACTGATTGGATCACTGATGTATTTGGTTAACAACAAACTTGATTCATGCTATGCAGTGAATGTACTTAGTCATTCCATGAGTCAACCAAGACAAACTCACTGGACAACAACAAAACCTGTATTGAGATATATACGAGGCACAATTGGATATGGTATGAGATATGCCTCTAGTGTGAACTTGAGTTTGCAGGTATGCCGATACAGATTGAGCAGAGAGCACAATGGACTGGAAGAGAACATCTAGTTGTTGTTTTACCGTGAAGGTTTTCATGGTTTCCTAGTGCAACAGGAAACAAAGCTCAGTGGCCTTGAAAACCACAGAAGCAGAGTATATGTCATTGAGTGTGTGAAGCAGTGAGACTTCATAAAATTCTAACAGATTTACTTGATCATGAGATGGATTCTATGATTATAACTAGAGCCGTGTGAAGCTATTTGAGAAACTTGTGTTTTATGATAGATCGAAACATGTTGAGATAAAATATCATTTTCAGAGACATGATGCAGAGGAAAGGAGTACACGTACTGTACCTTCCTACACATGGAAAAATTGCATACACCTTCACCAAATTGGCTTGGTGAAGAATACCTCTCTAGTTGAGAGGGAGTGTTGATGACTACAACCAAGACAGAGTTTGAGTACTTTCATGCGAGACTTGGCCCGATGGAGAATGCCTCCCTAGTTGAGAGGGAGTGTCAATGATTACAACTGCACGAGACATCCTCTAGGACACAAACTGATTGAGTCAACCTGAGAGAGAGCCCATGAGTTGGGTGTGTGGTTCCTATCTGAGACAGAACTAGAACGTAGTGATGGCCTCCTCCTTACAAAGAGTTGAGAATAACTCCAGATGATTCTCCTGTGTAACGTAGTGAGAAAGGAGATATGCTGAGTTGGACGTGCTTGTCGCTGAGCACAAGGTGAATGTGTGAATTCCCATGAGCTGGGTGCATCGTTATGAGACAAATATGAAGACGATGTATTATCCTCCTCTAAGTAGAGAGTTGAGATGATGAACTCCATATGACTCTCCTATGTAATGCGGTGGGAAAGAAGATCTATTGAGTTGGATGTGCCTGTGGATGAGCATAGGTGAACGTGATCCTAGTGGCTGAGCACTAGTGAGTGTGGTTATCCTGTGAGACACAGTGAGATAGAGACATGGACATCCCTATGGATGTGCCCCTAGTGGCTGAGCACTAGTGGGTGTATGATATCCCTTTCTATATTGTTCAAGAGTCACACTTACCTGTAACCCTAATTGTAATGTAAATGGTACAGGTTGGCCCCACCTTAATATAATAGATAATTAATGTAAAAGATAATTAATCCGGTTATTATTAATTATATTGTGAGTTAGAGAGGTCGATCCTGTTGTGCCAATAGACACTTCTGTTGACAGGTTCAGTCTAATATAAGTAAAGGTATATTCCCCATTGAGGAATCATATCACAAGTGTGAGTTTGGAAATTTCTGCAAACACTTGTTCTTGGGAAAAGTGCACACCTCTCTTGGGCGCTAGGTTTCTAGGGTTTGCGAGAACCCTTTTGTGTGCTAGGTGTTTATGGTGGTGGAGGTATTTCTCTTGAAGAATATAGCAAAGGATTGGATGGGTTTTCTTCCCTTGTTGAGAAGGGTTTCCCAAGATACTTCTTGTGTACTTGTGCATGGTGTTTTGTCTTGTGATATTAGTTGCTGCAACAAATTGTCTATGGTTTAAGTAAAATGCTAAAATGGAATGAACTTCATGCTTAAGCCTAGGTTATTGAAAAATCAACAAGACGTTCCACCCAACCATACACTTTCTATTACAAATCTCAACAACAAATCACCCACGAGCCGAGGCTAATAATAAACAAAATAGGTTGGTCTCTCACAGTCCAATCGCAATTCATAAAACTCATAATCTACTGGTATTCTCCTACAACTATCCCGATTTTCCACCAACTCTCTTCCTCTTCACTGCCCAACCCAAGGGATATACCCCTTCACTGATCTTAGTCCCTCGATCATCCCATTTGTTTATGAGGGTCTTTATAGAACATGTGGCTAGGAACATTTCAACTAGGAACTCAAGGGAGCTTGCTGCTAGGAAAAACTACCAGCAACCAACAACCAACACTTGTTGTTACAGTGAAACTCGCCTAGGAGTTCATTGTTCAGGTCTAACAACCTGTCTCTTTAGTCTTCAGCTCCATTTCACTCCAAATACGCTCCATCATGCTCTATAATTCAATTTTCGTGGCTGCACCAGCTCCAATCTCTCTTTCTTGCTCACTACTTGCTCTTATGCACAAAAACTTAACCCCCTAAAATTGATGTCCTTGCCATACAAATTTCCTCTCCTTTGGTTTGCTTGCTTGAATTACACACTTCCTCAAGCTTATTGTACTCATCCCCTAGATGCCCAATAACTATGGGATGTGACTACTCACACTCACCCTCTAACATGTATTCAATGATTGGCTTTGGGAACACTCAATCAGAAATTGGAAGGTTCATATACAAATATAAAATTTAGGAAAATGGGTTGAATTATTATACATGGGTAATTCCCCCTTGACTCATCTTGACCATTATCCTAGACCCTCCCCTCTCTTGTGGATTAATCCAACCACCATCTCTTGTCCATGCCCCCTTAACAACTGATATCACATTTTATTACCAAAACATTGAAATACAATACACATATTAGATCGCTTGGCCATAGCCACATATTATATCTACATAAGCATTAATTAAACTGGAGATTATATTGGGGATGCTACATCAATAGCTTCCATATGGCTGATCCTTTTGTCTCAATTAATAGATGGTCCAAGCATTTTTTAAGGATTTCTTATTTCCACCAATTCACTGTGCCTATTATTAATCTCCAAACTAGGTTTGCTCCCATTGCTGCGTTCATAAGAGCAGGGTCCTTTATGAACAATCCTCCTCTATCTTTAGGAGATCAAATTTTAGAAAATTTTATTCGATGTATTTTTTTGGTTTCATTAAGTTTTTTATTAAAATAAGTGCGTTTTTATTAATTTTTTTTAATATTTAGTTTTTTATTTATTTAAATATATATTTTTTAAAGTAAAATTTTAAAATATTTTTTATATTTCATTTTTTTAATATTTATTTTCTTTTAATATTTTTTATATTCTTTTTAAAATTCTCCATTATTATTTTTTTTCTTTTGTTTTTCAAAAAAATATTTTTCTTTTTCTTTTTTAATTTAGAATGTTTATTATTATTTTTTTCAATTTCTTTAAAAATAAATTTTTTTTTTCCTTAGTTTTTTAATTTTAGGCCCAGAACAATAAAAGGGTGTTGTTCGTAGCACAAGGCTTTGGTTCAAGTGTTAATTTTAAGGTTTTGGATTGCAATGGCACTAGTTGTCAAGGCCAATATATCAAATACATCGTAATTCTAACTTCGAAATAAAAAAGTGGATTCTTACTACTATCACCACTTTTTTTTATTCAGGGATCAAATTTAAGGATTTTGTTCAAAATGGTACTTGTTGCCAAGGCCATAGTTTCAAATGAGTTTTAATTTTTAATCCCCCCCAAAAGAGGGGTGTTAATGGTCACACCTATTTTCATTTTGGGGGTTGATTTCAAGGTTTTTGATTGCAACTTTACACATCATAGTTGCAAACTTTTGTAATTTTAACCTTAAAAAATGGGTGCTATTGGTAGCACCACTTTTTGAAATGAGGGTAAAATAGCCACATCTAAAAAAATGAGAACTCTGGAAAGTTCTTGTGAAGTTGGTATCCATGTTTAGTCATCTCTTTCTCTTCCTTGGGATGGAGACTACTCAGATTAATACATGAAATACTAGATAAACTAAAAATGAAATGAAAGAGACAAGCAAATAACACACCATACACACAATGAACACAATATGTACCCTAGGAAAACCCAATATGGGAAAATCCTATCTAGAAGGTGAGGTCTATGCTTTTCTCTTTTCTTCTCAGTTATGAAATGAAAATACAAATAAAGTGCCATTCACTATGGATTTTTCGTGGACAGTGTGGAAAGTATGACTACTATAGGATATTATACTTCCTCTATTGCTTCAATATACCATTCTCAATGCTTTTCTCTCCTATGGAACAATATTAAAAAAAATAAGAATGGAACCCCTCCCGTTCCTAGTGGCCCAGTATTTAACATAGCTTGATAGTCGTCTAGGGTTAGGGTTTGTTTTTTTGCATGCCTCAACCCTCAATTAACATTAGGATTTTGGACTCTCTAGAATATTCTTGAAATTCCACACATGAATAAATCCACATCTATGAGTAATGGAAGCTAACTTGCCATTCGATTGGTACCTTGGTGGTCAACATGATAGGTGAACTTGTAGAAGGCATAACTTTTGCATATGAACTCTGATTGATGTGACTTTTATGTTTTTGGAAAACCCTCGAAGTGTATGATCCAGATGGATATCGGTGGCCTCCCACCTATTCCAACTGGTTCATTTTGGCAGTTTTCCAGTTTGACAGTTTTTTCCTAGTTTTTGTGTCCCTAACTGCTTGGGCTGTTTTGAGGCCCTAAACAACGTTTTTAGGGCTCAGCACAGTTAGACTATAGATGAAGTCAGATTCTGATAGCAACATGTGTAGTCCTCAGATATATCTTTCCAACAGGCCATTGTGCACCTAAAATGAAGATCATATGCAAAAGTTATGACCATGGGAAGTTGATGTATTGGATTACCTCAACAAGGCCCACATGAATTTTGGCGCTTCATCTCCTAGGGTTAGGTTTTTGGATGTATAGGGTTTTGACATTCATGTTTATTGTAAAAAGGCCTTCAAAGCTTCATGGTAATCATCTTCTCGTGAATGAGCGCAACTGTCACATCTCTTCTCAGAGATAAACCACCACCATTCCATCAAGCTTGTTTTCCACTGCATTTTACAGTTTCAACTTATTTCCTTATTGAATAGAAACCAATTTCACTGTACCTCTATTATTCTTTGTTAAACATATTTAATAATCTGTATTCATTTTGTTCTGCTCATAAAATCTGGATTAGTGTATGGCAATGTTGAGAGGTTGTGAGCTACGATCATGTTGGAAATATTGTTTTCGTTGACGTCAAATATAGGGGGAGACTACATATGTCCAAGATAAGTATTACAATATGGATATTGTTGGAAATATTTTTATTTTTTATTTTTGATGCTCAGTTTGGATACCCTATATTTGAAGGCCTTTTTACTCCAAAGATATAGCTCAAATGGGAGTATAAGATATATGGTTGAAAAGTTTATTTTGAGATGTTTCTAATGGTATATGGTACTCCCTCTAACTCCATAGGAATGAGGAGATATGAAATATTTTGTCAGGTCATCCCAACTAGAAAGTACAGGTTGTGCCAACCAATTTTATAGGTCAACCTAACCAGTTTTATAAATCAGATCCATAAGTGAAATCAAAAACAAGTGCACAAAAGAGATATGAGGTGTGTAGGAGGAGATGAGGAGTATTCTTGGGGTCTAAAGGTGCGCACGAGGAGTTTTATTGAATTTTTAAGGGTGCAATATAAAGGAATAAGATCTATGATTGTAACATCCCCAATATAATCCCTAGTTTAATTAATGCTTAATGTAGATATAATGTGTGGCTACAACCAAAGTGATGTATATGCAAATTGTATTTCTATGTTTTAATAATAAAATGTGATGCTAGCTACTAAGGGGACATGGAAAGAGATGGAGTATGAATTTATCCACAAAAGAGGGGAGGATATAAGGGAATGGACAAATAGGGGTCCAAGGGGGAATTACCCATGCCTATTAATTCACCCACATTCCTGAATTTTATTATCATTATGTATTAAACTCCAGTTTCTGATTGAGTGTTACCAAAGCCAATCATTGAATGCATGTAAGAGGGTGGGTGTGAGAAGTCACATCCCATATTTATTGGGAACATGGGGGCTAAGCACAATCATCTTGGGGAAGTTTGTGAGTCAAGAAAGGTATCCAAAGGAGAGGACATTCATATGGGTAGTTACAATAGTTTTTAGTTATGCAGTTTTTGGCATGAATAACAAGTAGAGAGAAAGAAAGAGAGCTTGGAGCTGGATCATCCATGGAGGGAGAATTCTAGAGAATGCTATAACATATCTAGAACATTTTGGAGCTAAAGATTGAGGAACTAGGTTGTCAGGCCTGAAGAGTGAACTCCTGTGTGAGTTTCACTATAAAAACAAATGTTTATTGTTATCTTTGCTGGTAGTTTTCCTAGTAGCGAGTTTCCTTGAGTTCCTAGCAGAGAGATTCCTGGTTACTTTTGCCAGAGAGACCTTGATAAATGAATGGGACAGACGAGGGATTGAGATCGGTGAAGAGGTACATTCCTTGGGTTTGGTATGTTGGAAATACTAAAACAACTGAGAGGGGGGGTGAATCAGTTGTTTATGAGCTTAAACAATATTATACCTCTTAAAAATTATTAATGTTCCTTCAGGTGATCATCAACAACATACAACATATGTATAGTAAAAATAAAGACCATCAATCACACATAAAGTATACACAGAGACAGATTTTCACGAGGAAACCCATAAAGGGAGAAACCTCTTCTTCTTCGAAATGATAGGCAGTCTTTTTCAGTTCTGTACATCATTTACAATTGAGCACCAACTCAATGTGAGGCTGCTACCTCTGTTTTACAAGCTGCAACTTGTTTTAGAGCTCCAACTCTCTGGTTTCTCTAGCACCTACTAGAAGGAAGCACCAACTCCCTGAGTATTCCAGCACCAATTGGATGGAAGCACCAACTTCCTGAATGTTCCAGCACCAACTGGATGGAAGCACCAACTTCCTGTTACACAGGCTCCAACCTGAATAACAAAGAACACATGTTCTCCCTAGCACCACCCTGCCACCCTTGTTTCTCTGGCTGCAACCAGATGGAAGCTACAACTTCCTGTGTTCAAGCACCCACTTGAACTTCTGAGGACAACAG
>ML803600.1:258157-277490 GCA_009831015.1 Picea engelmannii | reverse complement strand
GGATGGAAGCACCAACTTCCTGTTACACAGGCTCCAACCTGAATAACAAAGAACACCTGTTCTCCCTAGCACCACCCTGCCACCCTTGTTTCTCTGGCTGCAACCAGATGGAAGCTACAACTTCCTGTGTTCAAGCACCCACTTGAACTTCTGAGGACAAAAGTCCTCCCGAGCACCTCCCAACCTCCCTAAAATATGAAATAATGAATACATAGACAACTTATGCAGATAAATCACTTCTTACCATTTTTACTCTGTTCTGTAAATCTGATCTTCAACAAATTGTTCTACAATTCTTCTCTTCTTCAACAGGTCAGCTCTGCATCACATTCTACTGTCATTCTGTTCTTCTTCTTCTGCCATGTCTGCCATTCTGCTTTGTCTCTCTTTTACATTTCATTCCATTCTGTATATCTATTGAATTTTCATGCTCAACCCCTTCTTCTTTCACCTTTCTTACAGTTTCATACTTTTTCCATCCAGAACGGCTACCGGGTTCAGTCTCGCTCATTTTCTTTTATACACGCTTCCTTGATGATTCCACTTCCCCTTCCAATAGATAATACAAGGACATATGTCTTGGCAACTGAAACGCTAACTGATTTGTCATTATTAGTCCGTTTCTCTTAACAGATTCATAATTGAAGCGTTAACATGTGAGGAAGAACAACAACCCTCCAATCAGTTTCAAACTTTATCTGCACCGTTAGATAATCTTTAAAGTTCTTGCCTTTTAAACCGGGTTTCAACACTTTCATTTGCTAGCCCTCTTGAGATTAGCTCCCGGTCAACGTGACCGTCACTCTATGACCTTGGTCTTATCACTCCATCGGAGTTTCGACACTTACGATGACATAATGTTTATGTCCACGTGATTCACGATTTCCCGATTCGCGATGCGCTTCAGCCCTCCTGGCTGAGCCCTGGTCCACGTGACCATTACCCATGACCGCAACCTTATCCCGTCGGGGGTACGGGGTTTGTGATGCCAAGATGCATACACCCACGTGATTCCTGATCGTCCAAATCCCGACGCTCCTTTTCTTTGAGAGCTGGCCTCCACTATGCCACCATCCTCCTTCGCTACTGTGCTGACAGCTGGCCCCCACTCATCGGGGTTTCGCAGATCGCGATTCTAAGTTGCAAAAAACTCTTGTCAATGGAATTCCCGATTTCCCGATGAACAAAATGTCGATCAATGATTTTCCTGTTGGGCCTCTTCCCGATGGCACCGATCTCATGCCACGCGTCCTTCCAGATGGACGGTCCCGATTCCTCTGAGATTTCGAGACTTTCGATGTCTCGTTTCCTTCGACCTCAGTAACTCCGATTTCGCGATGGCCAATATGCCGACGGCGCCTTGATCTTCGACACCTGTCCCTCAGATGGACGGGCCCAATCCCTCCGGGATTTCGAGACTTTCGATGTTAGGTGACTTTGTCATTTCAAAGTCCCGATCGCCGATGCCTCTGCTGACGTCACACGCGGTTTGACACGTGTTAAATACTGCCACGTGTCACTCTGATTCATTACTTACATGTGCTAGAAGTGTTGAATCTATCTGACACTTGTCACTACCTGGTTGTGCCACATGTATCTTAGCTGACATGGTCTGTTGACGTGGGTCGAGTCGATGGTCTAGATCATATCTTGATCTGACGGTTCAGGTTCAGTCAGAATTTCACTCATCACGATTTCGGGGTTCTTGTTGACAAGTGAATCCGACATTTCAAAAACCCGATCCCCGTTTTTTCGATGAACAAAAACAACGGTCCAGATCTCATTCTTTCTTTAACGACTACGATTAGATCGCGAAATCGCATATCGTGATTTCGGGGTTCTTGTTGACAAGTGAATTGGACATTTCAAAATCCCGATCCCCGATTCTCCGATGAAGCCTCCTTTCGAGTTTCTCCCGTGGCTTATCTCCCTCGCAACTTCTGCAGATCTGATGGCTGTCGGCGACCCTGCACCAAATCTAACGGCTCTCGCTGCGTTCGATCATTCAATTCTCTGAACTTGTCTTATGTTTGCCTGTCATCTTCACTGTTGCCATTAATGACAAGCATTCGCTGTCTGTTAACTGAATTTTCCAACAGGGTAGGTCGAGAGAAAGAGAATTGATGAAAAATTGAGATAACTATAGGACAATATCAATGGGTTGTGGGATTTTTGAGCTGTGAGTGGATAGCGAGAGACCACCCTCTTTTTTGGATTACTATCCTCAGCTTGGGGGTGAATTTTTGTTGATATTTGGAACAATAAGTATATGGTTGGTGGAACTTCCATTCCAAGCAGCTGGTTGCAAAACTGTTTATAAAAGATAAGTGTTTTATCTTGCTTCTGTTGTATTTTGAGTTTATTTGTTGTGCATTAACTCCGAAATTGAGAATTATTTATATGCTACTGTAATAAGTTATTTACTGCATTCATGTGAAATTTTTAGCATGTTGTAGATGCATCAAATTTATGGCAATAGACAACAATTAGATCGATATGTAATTCTTAGTTGGAAGCTACACAAAATTAATTAGATAGTGGAAATTTTAATTTATGAGTTTTTTCCGCACTGTAATATTCCTCAGCTGGGATGGGGGACGTTACATTATTGTATCAGAGTCTCTGGTTAAAACACCATGCTTGGCTAAGATGACTGTGAATTGAGTAATTCACTGTTGCATAGTTTGGTCTATACGAATTTGGGAAAAAAAACAGAGAAAAATCATAGCAAAATCGCCAAATTTGTGAGAAAAATTTGAGTTTAAAGGACTCATAATTGTTTAAGAGGTTCAATGGAACCAATATGAAAAGTTTCAGGGTTGAATTCGACTTGGAATGGTCAAATTTCATGTTTTAATGGCTATTATAGTGTTTTACAAAGTTCAGTGAATTGACAACCGAAATTGTATTTGATCTCGAGATCAACGACCCATATTCAATTTAATAAATTTCAAATTTGTAATGTTTCAACCATTTGAAAGGTTGAGTAGATTGAAAACTAAGATTCATTTTCGACCATTTTAAAGTTGAAACATATTGACGACCGAGATTCATTTTCGACTGTTTCGAAAAGGGATCAAATCAATGGTCTGGATTCATTTTCGTCTGTTGGGAGGTTGGGGCCGATCAAGGACCAAGATTCAATTCATAGGTTTGAAAAGTGGAGTAGATCGATAGTCAAAATTGGTTTGAATAATAGATAGATGACCCAAATTAATCAGAGATTGGTCGAAATGTTTTAAAGTGTTGGAGTTGGTCAAAGTAAATCGTCGATGACCAACGGCTGATGACCGATGGTCAGGTTGACTGAATTAGCAAAGTGATTTGGTCGCCAACAGGAGTCTCCAATGGGTCAATGAGCCAATGGTTGGGTGTCAGTTGATTTAGTGAATCGTTTGATCAAGCAATAGGAAGCAACAATCACCGATAGGTTGATGGTTGGGCGTGTTGATGGATAATCCGGTCTGAGGTTGTTTAAGTGTAACCTAAGCTGTTTAAGGTAACTATCCCTGATGGGTTTAAAAACCCCGTTGGCTAGTGAAAGGATCTATCTATTAAATAAATGAAAAGTTGTCTAAGATCCTAACTACTAACTGTCAGATTTCGAGTATTTACAATGATCTATTAGATTAGATAACATTACACTTAATTACATAAATTCACAAAATTTACAAGTTGTACATGGGTACAAGATTTACTAGAAACCTTGTGAAAATGAGAATTTCAAAGTAATGGAAGTTAATCCGAGGAAAATCCAATCTAAGAAATATCTATAAATAATAAAGAAAACAAATAATTCAAACTTCAATCATACACAAACAATAATATTCAAGCTAAGCTAACAATCGAACTAAACTAAATGATTTTGAATGTAATTTATGACAGGAGTTATTCAAATGATCAAAGCATTTAAACTAAACCATTACAATTAAAAAAATTGCATTCAAACAAAACATACAAACAAAACATGACAAAATACAATGATTAAACTATCCTGATGAGGAACATAGTTGCAATCTAATGGTTCAACGCTCTCCTTCAAATATCCGTTATATTGTCCATCTCTAAAATAAATTCTAATCTTTAGAACGAGAGAAACACAAATTAATATCATAACAATGTATTAATAAAACGTGCACAAAATCCAATGTTTCATTCTACAAAGCTATGATAGGAAGAAAATGAACACAAAAATTAAAACAAATGATATTGTATTAAAGAAAACTCCAAAATTACTCGCAGACCAAAAGTATGAAGTAAAATGAAGTTCACTATCTTCCCATTACAATCTCAATCCATTCGCTATTCCATGCTCCTATTTTATTCCAGAGCTCTAATCTTCTTTTTATAAGCCCAAATTACATAAACTGATTTAATTTAATTAATTTCATGCTAAACATCAATCTCTTATATCCCTCGGTCATTCAAACAAAAGCCAATTTGGAGGCTGACTGCAACACAAAATATGAAAATTTCATGTCAAATATCTGGCTGTATCTCCCAAACTGTGTCGTTTCTAGAGAAAATATCCACGTGTAAGGTAAATAGCTTCGTTCTGCAGATGAGTTTTCAAGCGTTTCCATAATTTCATTACCGTTTGCCAAGAAATGGAGATTTTATTTAACCTCCTCATAAATGAAACGATTTTTTAGTTTTCTCATTTCAATCCTTTAACAACTATTCTCTCAAAACAAGGAATTCCAATTCTTTCCATGATCAGGAGTATGATATCATGTGAATAAAACAATCAAAACAACTCTTAATAATAACAAACAAAATCAAATAAATAATTTAAATGTCTGTTCTTTCTAAAAGAATCAAACCCTAATAATAACAAAAATATTTGAGAATAACTATAGAATGTTCTATTATGTATTGTTTTAAATTAAATACTTAATCATTAATATAATAAAACAATACAAAAATAAAAATAAACTCATATCTATGCTTATTTTACAAACAAACTATAAATGAATGCACACAAATGAATTGTTAAATCACTTCTCTTTCTACCAGAAAATGGGTAACTCCTGTTTTTACTGTCTTATCCATCAAAATTTCTATCTCACTCACCTTGGCCACTTTTCCATTTAATTTACAATATACAATGCATTTATCAATTGTTTTATTAGCAACATGTCTTAAACATAGTGTAACATGTAATCAATTCAGTTTTTCAAATTACGTGGTTATTAAGAACGATCCTTAAAAACATTTATTGCAAAGAACTTTGCATAATGACAAAGTAATAGCAATAATGACTTGACATGACATGATAGTAACAAAAACTTTTATAGTAATGACCTTTGTAATGTCATGTAATTCAAATGAAAGGTCCAAATGCATAAATAACATTTAGCCATTGTTCATAGTTTTAAGTCATGATAGGGATTATAACCATTATGACTAAGACCAAAGCAAGTCATGTCTTGATTATTCATCGAAATCTAGTTCTCTACCTCATGCTCAAATGAGATCATTCCTTTTTGAAATATCATCAAATAGTATTAGGAAAACAATAACAAGTGTATAAAAGTACTAATAAATCTATTCTTGGATTCCATTGTTGAATCATGATGATAACCAAAGTTTTCATTCATTAACCAACAAAGAAGACCTGAAAATAAAAACATGTTATGAAACCATTTGTTAATTATTGAAAGACATAATGAAATCCTTAATACTCTTGTTTTGAATTTTCATGTTGAAAATCAAGAAATTCAAAATGAAAAATAATCAATATAAGAATGAAGAATCAATGCTAAATTCACTTTCAATAGTTATCATATTCAACGTAATAATGTCACGTGGAAACATTTAGATAAAAAAATATTCACACAATTCAAGGCAAGGTCACTCAAATAAAAAAAAATCGGAAAAATATGAAAGGACTATCAAAAGACCAAAGATTCAGTTGATACAATTTTTTGAAGTTATTACATTACAAGCCAACCATCACACCAAAATAATCCATAAAATCATCTTCTTGGATCAAGTAAGATAGAGTTAGATGTCATGAAAGCGATATTTCGAATGGTCAAGGGGGCCTCCTTGAATTCTTACAAAAAATTCAAGGGGGACTATTGGGGGGCCAACAGGGCATCGACCAAATTGGCGAGGTGTTCGAGTCATCCAAGAGAAATGAATGATGGCCTAGGAAGGAAATATGGTGATGAGGTGTCATGCCACATAAAAATCCACATGTCATGCCATGTTATCAAAGTTGACACCTCATGATTATGTGTCATTCCACATTAGCATCCATGTGTCATGCCACGTTAGCCAACAGGGATGGCCGATAGTCGGGTTGATCGAATTAAGGAAGTGTTTTTGACAGTCAATGGGGATCATTGATGATCGATGGATTGAAAGTTGGGTTGTCCAGTTTAGCGATGTGTTACAAGTGGTTTCCAATAGAAATAACCGATAACCGATGGGATGATGGTCAAGAGTCAACTAAATTAGTGAGGAGTTTCATTCACCAATGGAAATCATCGACGACCGACGATCGGGTCAACAATTTGGGAAAAATGTTGCACGCGTCCAAAGGAAAGTGTCGATCATTGATCACAAATGGATATCGGGTAAATGACTCAAATTTCACCCAATTTGAGAACAACGACTCATATTTAAAGCGACTGTTATAACAATAAAATATTGAATTTTATGAATTTTCATTTTTTTGAAGGTCATTAACTAGCGGGGCAATTTTGAGGCCCCAAATGAAATTTTTAGCCAATAAAAACCCATGTGAATAAAGTGTACCAAGGTACACTATGTCTCTACAACTCAAATAAAAGAACACAAAGAGAACTATCTAATGAGTTATTCCGGGCACAAAACGGAGCTCGTATGAGGAAGTTACATCCAAAACAATAAGGGTAAAATTTAGGCACCAATTTACTTCTAGAGGGAATAACTCCTTGCTCAGAAGTCCGTTTGGGGCATTGAGCACTCTATGGAAATATTGTGAACAATAGAAGACAACTATGGAGCCATATTTAGAATATGGGTATGTGAAATTGTTCTAGGAGAGAATGAAGTCACTCATAACATACATGGATACAATGGGTAAAACAACCTAAACTTCTGCAGACCATAAATTTCATCTTAGAGCTCGGATTTGAGCAAACGAATAGTTGCTGGAATGGTATTGAGGAGTAGAAGAAATTGTTCCACCCAAAAGTTTGAATTGAGCATCAAATTTTCTCAAAAAGTAATAAATATATTTCTGTAGCAGTAAAAGAGTGGAAATTGCAACTTGTAAATGTTGTAACTTTTCACTCAAAACTCATAATGAGGCATGAATACAACCATTGGAAAGTTGTTTAAAAGATGAATTCATCTAAGGAATAAGATTTTGATTTGGTGCATTATTCCCTTCATAAATTGGGATAAATAATAACCTATATTCTAATTGATGGAATGTTTTATACTATGCATGTTCTAACAATAATTATTACATGCACAACTATTGCAAAATTAGAGGTACAACAAATGAAATTTGGTTCTTCTATGAGGACTTGAGTTATGGAAGATTTTTAGTGATCTTACAATCATGAGGAAGAGATCATAGGTCTTCATGTCAGTATGAGAAATGTTGAGATAGAGTCAAATGGGAGAAGAGACCATAAAGATCCTGTAACTATGAGAAGCCAACTAGTTCTATACAAATGACAACATCTAGATCCCAAAGCAAAAGGGATGATTATGGGAATGATAGGAAGTCAAGGAGCATGAGAATGAACCATCATTATCCAAAGCAATCCACTAGGAGAAATCATGTAATTTTAGGGCTAGGGAGAAACCAAAGTGTGTCTCCTGTCAGGAGGAAGAGGAGAAGACCCGATGCATACATCTTGCAAGTTGAATTCAGGAAAATCAAGCCCTCAACTTTCAACAGTGAACACAAGAAAGGAGAATAGGCCAAGGGCTAAATGTTGGAGATAAAGAAATAATTCTAGTTGCATGATTACCCCTCCTAGGTAGAATATATAATTGCAACCTACCATTTGCAAGTAAAGGAAACCATGTGGTGGGATCAACTTAAGAAATCCAAACACCTTGATGAGAAGAGGATCTAATGGAGTCAGTTCAAAGGATAATTCCAAGAGAAATATTTTTTAGAGAATTATTATGAAAGAAATATGAAAGAGTTATTCGAACTTAAGTTGTGAAGCATGACAATGGATGAATATGAGAAGAGGTTCTTTGAATTACTAAAATATGTGGACTTCATAAAGGATGAAAAAGTAAAAATACAAAGGTTTTTAAGTGGGTTACCCTCCTTCTATAGTGACAAGATTCAATATGATAACCCCAATACTGTAGAGGAATCCATAAGGAGAGAAAATAATGTTTATGAGCAGAGCAAAGGGAGGCTAGTTTTCCAAAAATCTTGGAATGGCAAAATGAATGGTAAAAATAATCAAAGGAAGAAATGTTTTAAGCCACCCTTTTTCAAGAATAACTCCCAAGCAAATAAACCAGGCTAGTTAGCCCAAAATGAGCACAGAATTGCAGATTCATTTAAGAAAAGGCTAAGGAAACAACCTGAATGATGTTGGGGATGTGAGAGAAATCACTTATATAGGGTCTTCCTTCACAAAGGAGAAAGAATGAAGAATTTCCACAACATTCATGAGGTTGAAACTATTGAATACATGGGAGGAAACATGCCAAGGATTTATGTATCCTTGGACAACAATCAATTTGAATATAAATCCCCCATGATTGAAGTTGAAGGTAAGATTGATAACTAACCTATAACTGTCACACACCCAAAAATACACTCATAAATTTTGTTTTTTAATTTTTTTATATCTAATTTAATTTCTCTAAAATCGTACATGGAAGGTAGTTCACATACGATATTTAAAAATCCCCGTGGGTCCAAAGTCCTCATACTATGTTGTTGTATAAACTTTGATAACAATGATACAAATTATCAAAAATAAAGCTTGAGGTAAAGCACCCATATTGTCAACACATAAATACATAAGTTAGGAGGTATTTAAAAACTTTGTAATATACCCTCGTATTCTATAGTAAGCAATTAAATCATGTTACAATCCCCAACTCAAGTTCGTAGTGTAAAACCTAGCGCTTATGGTTTATTTACATATACAAACCATGTTAATTCATTTAAGTTTCTATATATCCAACGATACTCATAACCCTAGTACCTATATGTAACACTTGTCTTGTTTAAAATTCCTATGACATATCAATACTATCTCTACCTACGTACAACTCTTTAGGAGCTCTTAACCACTATATGCTACTTTTAGTGTAACTTTAATTTCTGGCAGAGGTTGGTGTGTATTGTCAGGCTCTTAAATGGGGAAATGCAGGGCTGGATCTCCACCATTCAAAGGTACAAGTGTCCATGGGATCTGATACCAACTGTTTGAGTAATTCATTTTTTGAAAATTGTGAGGGTTTGGTTTAATTACCACTTTTTCTAACATTCCAACCCATATTCTTCTCCTCGCATCTACTCTGAGGTAGAGTGCATCTCTTGGTGTGATAACACTACTCCATGTGGACTTCCATACTGTAATCACCTCACTCTGTAACTCTTTAGGTAACCCGAATGCTCTTTTGTTACCCAACATTTAAACTCCTTGCACCCAATATCCCATGGTATTCTTTCTAATATTTGTTAGAGTTCTTCTCTTCAGGGGAACTCGACTATGTTGGAAAATTTTCTTTACAGAGGATTTCTTTGAGTCTTGCGACCAATTTTATTCTCCAATGTCGGTTGCGTTGCATGCTAAAAATTCTTTCACTGTCTCTGTGCTTATGGTTCAAAACGATGGGGTCTAAAAATATACCACACTGGTCTCTTCCGCTCTGGTAAGATTTTGGTTTCTTTTACGATTTACCCATCATATATTCAATTTTTACAACCAAAGTGCCCATAGTATGATGATTTTAATCTAACTTGCAGGTTCCTTTTATTGTTTTAAACTAGACTAATGAGAGAAGGTCTTGTTCGTTGGTCTTGCTGGCTATGGCATCCAAAGAAAATACTCAATGATGGTAAGCTCCCAAATTCCTTCTCTCTATACTTAGTAATGATTTTTACAATCGGGTTATCCAAAAATTTCTAAATACTAATGTTATCATTTTCCATATGGTCATGTATCCTGGACTGGCATGATGTCTTACTCAATCCTGACATCATGCTTCATCTCCCTCTGTCCCATGTATGCACATTTTAATGTTTACTACAGTTTCAACTGAGGGTGTATATTTAGGTTGTTCTTCACATGCCTTACATGAATTTTAAAGTTTAGCGTTTTGGAAGGGATTAGGTTTCAGCCTATGATTATTTCAGATTTGGATCACAAAATTTTAGTAATCCCTTTGTAATAGAGTCACGAGACTCTATATTAATTGGAGATTACTATTTTGAACGATTTTTGTTATTGTGTAAGCTAATATAAGAATTCTATTCTAATTTGGTTTTTATGTTATAAATAGAGCCGTCTTAATTCTCTAATTTGGTATTATGCACATCAATGATTTGTTCCTTTGGGTTGGCTGTACAATTAGAAATATAATTTTTTCCTTCATTTCTTCTTTAAACACATATCTTATTCTGTCTCTATATTTTACTATGCTTCTATACTGAAACTAACAATATAATTTATTTTAGTTGCTAAGGCAATTATTCTGATAGTTATGGGAGAGAATTGCAAAACCAAAATCTCTTGGGGGTTGGGGTCTAAAGAATATTTTCTTGTTTTCTAAAGCACTAGAAGCAAAATGTGTGTGGAGATTGATTACCACAAAAAAATTATGGACCAAAGTAGTCATCTAGAAATATGTGGCTCCTCTCTCTTTATTGGAGTCGCTTAGGCATCCATGACTAAATGCGACGAGGATCTCTGTTATGTGGAAGGCAGTTCTTAAAGATTTTGAGGTGGTGGGGAATGGTTTAGCCTAGAGAGTTGGGTTTGGAAACTTGCTTAGGATTGGTCTGGACCCTTGGGCATGTAGTTATAGAGAGCACATACTCATTGCATATTTACGCTCCAAGTTATAAAAATGGGGGTTTTTCTACCTAACACAGGTCGGGGACCCTCTCACCACAAATCTTTGGAGTCGAGGCTGGAAAAATAGGAGAATGTTGGACTTAGAGGGGGTAGAATTATTACTTTGGGACATGTATAACCGTGCTATTAGGAGAGAGAATATTCATTTGTCGGATCGAGATAATGAACTCCTTTGGGATGGGGACCCAAGAGGGGTATACACCCTAAAAGCAGGTTATGTTCAGTTGAGTATTGATTATTTACAACAAGAAGTTAAGTGGTGGTGGAGAAAACTTTGGAAACAAAGGTGCCCAACTAAGGGGAACATTATGGTATGGTCTATTATGGAGAATAAAATTCCAATGTGGGATAACCTACATAAGAGACATTTCAATGGTTTGAGTTGGTGTTTGCTTTGTAAATAACAAGAGGAGACCGTCGATCATATTTTTATGCAATGTCCTTTTTCCATTTCAGTGTGGGCGGAAGCAAACATATTGATCATTACCCTTGGTGGATGGCAAGGTGTATTCTTTGAGGAGGCCTTGAAGGTTTGGATTTCGCCGAGGAGTCCTTAGGAAAACAAGTCCTTCCCTCTCATTGCTGCATGGGGGATCTGGATGGCTCAAAATTCCTCATTTTTTCGGGATGAGATCCAGTCACCCTCTCATGTTGCTATCAATTGCATTGGGATCTTTTCACACTTCAATTCTTTGGGTAGGTTGGGTCTTGGTAATACTCGAGTGGTTAAGGAAGAACATATAGAAAGGGAGCGACCGTGGGCATACTTTGATGGGGCGAATTTGGGTGATCAATTACTTTGTGAGGGGGGGGCTGCTTATACTTATCCATACAACATTTTTTCCTTCTCAAGGCTCGACTGGGAGCTGGTTCAAACAATTTCTTTGAGATTATGGCATTAAAACTTTTACTTTTATTTGTTGTGGAAAAGGGATGCAAAACTTTACAGGTTTTTGGGTATTCTTTATTAGTCATCAATTGGGTGAACATGGTTCAAATTTGTCATATTTCTTGTCTTGTGCCAATAATTAAGGAATTTATGAGGATTATCACTGCTTTTGACTCTATATCTTTCTCTCACATCTACAGGGAACGAAACGAACTGATTGATAGGCTTTCCAAATAAGCCTCACAGTTAGATTTTGGCAGCTGGCACATATCTGAACAATCAACAGGGGACAGTTTTGAATACCACATGCCTTTCCAAGATGGACTATTGTAGGAGGATTTCACCATTTTTTGGAACTGTTAGAAATATTATAGGGTTACTTGGATATGCATAATTGTAATACTTTATATAAGAATCATGTTTTGTTTTTTTGTATATGGGTTGTGAGACAACCTTGATTCAACATGTGGTAAGTGGGAAATGAGGGTTTATGGATTTATGTCAAAATTGTATTTTTGTTGAAAATTTCAGTAATGGAAGTGTTTCCATTAAGATAATATATACTTGGCTATTTATTTTATAGTCAATATATATCTATGAATGTAATTTTGTACCAAATTAATGAAATTACGAATTTTTTCCTTGGAAAAAAAAACTATTCTGATAGTTATCGAATACATATATTATTATGGATTTATGAAAATCAATGGTTTACTCATACTATCTCATTCTAGTTCTCTTATTTCTGATGGCCATCATTGATTATGTAACTCAATTGTGTTATTTCGATTTAGCTAGAATAACTTCTATATAATCTATACACTAAGGAATTTGATGTTTGTACACTGAGAGTATGTTCGAAGATAAACTCCTTTAAAAATGGATTGGGTTTCCATAGATGTTTTAAATACATGTTATTATGAATAAAATTGAAACATATAGTAATATAAAAAAAATACACAATATTTTCATAATAACTTTCAACACAAAAAAAAATTGATTTAGAACCACACATCTGAAAACATAAATCATTTCTATTTTCTTTTCCTCAGCATATTGATAATATTTAATAAAATAGAAGAGAATGAAACCTGTGAAAATATCGCAATCAAGGGAAATGGGTAAAAATGATCTGAAGGTCACCGTTCTACCCATCCAAAATCCAGAACAACCAATCTTACTTGCTCTGAATACCCTCGATCCCGATCCATGAACCACAAGGACGAGGACCGTAGCTTTTTATTCTTCAAAACTTAATTTGAAAATTCATACATTTCGTTCTCTAGTATCTTTCCCAGTCACGTGAGCCTCCTGCTCAATTGATGTGAATTATTTTTTATTCACTTGCCTAGGACTTTTGGTCATTAATGAGCCACCTGCTCAAATCTAACTCTCACTTGAGTTTGACCATATTAATGAGCCCCCTGCATCACTTGAGTTAGAATCAAGCTCTTTTCCACTTTGTATTTCATAGTGCGCCACTTTGAATTCCTCCTTGTGGGTCAACAATCACTCTTTAACGACTACCTTCAGATCGTTCTTCCCTTTTTTTATTAAATAATTTTTCAAAATGTCTTTACAAATGTTTCGAACACTCTTGGTCAAACTTTAGTCAATCAATAGTTTAATAAATAAATATAACCAAGTCATAATAGTTTCAAAATTTGGTATATTACATACATCCCCCCTTAAATTTTAACACCATCCTTGGTGTTACCTAAGGTCCTTCGAGTCCTATCGAAAATGAATTGGATATGCCTTTCGCATATGACTCTCCAATTCCCAAGTAGCTTCCTCGGGACTAAGGTGTCTCCATTGCACCTTTACCTACCTGATAGTGAGGTTCCGAAGAATAAGTTCTCTCCTATCGATAATGTGTTCCGGTTCCACTTGGAATTCTCCTTCGAGTTCCACCTGTATTACATCCCAATCAACCACATGAGTAGCATCATGCACATAGTTTTTTAATAAAGATACGTGAAAAAAATTATGTAATTTTATTATGGCTGGAAGTGCCAGTTGATAGGCTACTAACCCTACTCTTGCTAACACTTTGAATGGTCCAAAATATCTTGGAGCTAACTTGATACAATTTCCCAGTCTCAAAGAATTTTTTCTGGGTTTTACTTTTACATAAACATGATCTCCAACTTGGAACTCTCTCGGAGTTCTTTTTAAATCTGCGTAACTTTTCTGTCGATCTTGTTCCACCTTCAAGTCATGATGTACTTGTTTCACAGTTAGTTCCATATCTTTCAACATATTTGGACATAACATTAATCTACTCCAAGAAATTGGAGTGTTACATTTTTGTCCATAAAGTATGTCAAAGGGACTTAATTTAGCTGAAGACTGAAAATGATTGTTATAAGATAATTCAAAAAGATGTAAATACTCTTCCCATTTACTAAGGCTTATCCATTACATACATTCTAAGCATATCCTCCAAAACTTGGTTTACCCTTTCAGTCTTCTCGTCTGTTTGCGGATGATAAACAATACTAAATTTTAATTGGGTGTCCAAACCTTTAAACAAAGATTTCCAAAAAGTACCTATAAACTTAACATCTCTATCAGAAATTACAACTTTAGGCACACCATGTAATCTAAAAATTTCTTTCATAAAAATATCAACAATATGCCTTGCTTAATTTATCAACAACAACCATAACATAATTATTTTGTTTATATTTTTTAGGTAAGCCTGTTATAAAATCCATACTAATAACCTCCCATTTCCATTTTGGAATAGGTAGATATTGTAGTAAGCTTGATGGGTGCTTGTGCTAAGATTTTACTTGCTGACATTCTAAGCATCTTGCCAAATATTCCGCTACTTAAATTTTCATGTTTGGCCAATATAATTTTTTTCTTAACATAGTAATCATTTTCTGGTACCAACGGTGTCCATAATATGGCTTTTTATGCATTTCATTCAATATTAATAATTTTATTTCATTTAAATCATGTATGTGTACTATGTTTTTATACATTGGTAACCCATTTCTATTTATTCTATAATCTGAATTTCCATTTCATGCTTCACTTTATGCTATTTTTCTTTTTAAATTTTTATATTTTTCATCATTTTCCACAGTCGTCCTAATTTTATCTTCCAAATCTGTCTCATAACTGCTACTTGCGGTCATGTAGACTAAATTTGCATGATGACTTAAATCATCTGGAACTTTTTTTTCTTTACCCTTAATATGCTTTATTTCAAAATTGTATTCACTTAGGAAAGCTAACCATCTAGCTTGTCGAGCATTCATATTTTACTGATCAAATAAGTATTTTAAACTAATATTATCGGAAATTAGCAAAAATATTCTTCCTATAAGATAATGTCACCAAATCTTAAGGGAATGAATTATAACAACTAGCTCTAAATCATGAGTAGTGTAATTCTTTTCATGTTCTTTAATCTTTCTAGATTTGTAAGCTACCACATAATTTTCTTGCATCAACACTCCTCCTAATCCTTCCCTGCAAGCATCCGTACATACAAAAAATTCTTTATATGGATCTGCATTTTTTAGTATATGAGCAGTAGTTAAGAGATGTTTTAGTTTATTAAAACTTTCTTGAAATTTTTCTGTCCAATTAAATTTTATTCCCTTCTTTTGTAATGAGGTTATAGGATACAAAATTTTTGAAAAACCTTCAATAAATCTTCGGTAATAGCCGATAATTCCCATAAAATATCTTATATGAGTAATGTCTTCAGGAACATGCCATTCCATTATATCTTTAATTTTATCTAGGTCGACATAAATGCCCTCTTTAGAAATAACATGTGCCAAATACTGTATTTTATCTTTATAAAATTCACATTTGCTAAGCTTAGCATATAATTCGTGTTCCCTTAACACTTGTAAAATTATCCTTAAATGTTCTTCATGTTCTTGTTCATTTTTTGAATATACTAATATGTCATCAATAAAAACAATAATGAATTTATCCAAGTACTTACTTAAAATATTATTCATTAAACACATGAATGAGGCTGGAGCGTTTGTTAAATCAAAAGGCATTACTACAAACTTGTAGTGGCCATACCTCATTCTAAAAGCCATTTTATGAATATATTCATCCTTTATCCTAACTTAATGATATCCATAACGCAAGTCAATTTTAGAAAATACTGTTTCTCCTCTTACTTGATCGAATAGATCATCAATGCGAGGTAAATGATATATGTTTTTAATAGTCATTATATTTAGTTGTCTATAATCAATACACAATCATACAATACCATCCTTTTTCTTTACAAAAAGTACAGGCGGAGATGGGGACACACTTGGTCGGATGTACTTTTTATCTATTAATTCTTGTAATTGTATCTTTAGTTCATTCAGCTCTAGGATGTTCATCCTATAAGGATCCTTAGAGACTGGTACCACACTAGGTACTATATTTATAGTAAAATCTATATCTCTTTGTGGAGGTAATCCTGGAATTTCTTCCGGGAATACATCCTTAAATTCATTTAAAACAAGAAACTTTGCGATATTAATTTGTTTATTTTCCTTCATGTTATCTATTACATGTACGCATAATATACGACCTTTACGCACACACTTTTTCATTTGTAACATTGATATTTCATGAACAAAAACTGTTTTAGGTATTCCCTTAATATTAACAACGTCACCAATATCGTTCATACATAAAAATGTCTTATTATAACAGTTTAATATCACTCTATGTTTTTCTAACCAATTCATACCAATCAACAAATCATATGACCCCAAGGGAAAAATATTCAAATCAACATATGTTTTGAAATCATTCATAAAGAATTCACACTTGCCAACAAATTTAGTTGCCTTCCTTTTTGTACCTATAACAAGCTGAAATAACCACGATTTTCATTTTTTTTCTTCTATAGTTTACACATATTCACAACTCTAGGTGAAATATAAGTTAAACTAGCACCAGGGTCGATCAAAATAGAGATTGGTTCATTATTTAACATACCTTCTACTTCCACCATGGAAGTCTGATGATCTTCTTGTCTATTTTCCAATGCTGCGCTGGTTTTTAGAATGTTTCTTGCTATTTCGTCAATTGTAGAGGATTAACGAACAACATGCAGGCTGTTCTTGTTTTTCTTCGTGAGCGGACAATCCTTATAATAATGTGGGTCACCACACTCCCAACATTTCAAAGTTTCTTTTTGGGATGTATTTTTATTATAAATAGTAACTGGTTCTTTTTCCTTATTCCCAGATTGATTATAAGGCTTATTAACTTTATAGTTATTCCCTTGATAACCCCGTTGATTATTTCCAAAATTCTTATTGTAAAATTTTGTTCAATTTTTTTAATGCTTTTTGTCTTTCCAGTTATTCACATTTTGATTTTTGTTTTTATTTTGTTCATAACTAAAATTCGCTTTCCTCATTGCTTCTTCTAATGTTCTTGGGTTATCATACTCAATTATTTCTTTATAAATAGGATGTAGACAACTTATAAACCGTTGAATCTTTGGCTTTTCATCAACATTATAAGTCACATAACGCTGCACATATACTTCATTGTCATACTTCCCAATTTCAAATCATAAAATTCCTTAGCCTTTTCTTCATAATACTGTTCTGACAAGTATTGTCTTTTAAAATATTTCTTAAAATCTTTCCAAGTTACATATTGTTCTTTAATATGTTTTACCTTTTTTGTATATTGCCATCAAATATCAACTTTCCCAATCAAGTTATATATTTCCATTTTCGCTCTTAATTCACTAGAATAATTATATATTTGGAATTATTTCTTCATTCCTGAAATCCATGCTTCAACTTCTTCTCCTGTTTCAATTTCACCATTGAATAGATGGGGTTTGATATTTTTAAATTCCCCAGTGATTTCATCATAAGAGTTGCGTTTCTTTTTAGTTTCCAGCTGATTACTATCACTTCTTTCACTCGAATCTTCAAATATCAGTTTTATTTTATTATCCAATTTATCATTGGTAGATTCAATGTCAGTATCCAAAGATTTTTGTTTTCTTGCTTTTCGTTTACATGTTTTGTTTCCAATTTTTTTAGAGCCAAATTCTTTATTATTAAAATTTTCATGATCATGTAATTTGTTTAATAACACATCATTTAACTCTTCTTGTGCTTTTAGGATACATTCATTATCAACCTTCACACTTTGTAATTCTGGCTTAATATCTTTAACAATTTGTAACATTTCTGACTAATTATCATTTATGCTTTCATTTAGATTTACCCAAATATTATCCTCATTCAAATTTTCTTCTTCGATATTATCTTGAGGTTTGGGAAGAGAACCCCCTTCTACTGACATTGAAACTTTTGTCTTTCTCTGTTGATACTGAGAGGGGGGTGAATCAGTATCAAGTACAATTTAAAACCTTTTTCAACTTATACTTAAACCATTCAACTATATCCAATGAGAAATGAACAATAGTATAAGAGTTACACCAATACCCCACAACACACCATGCAAAATATATGAGAAATAATCAATAGTTATTGTTCAAGGGAAGTAATGACTTCCAAAGGTAGCTACAGCTTCCAAATGTAAAGGGAGGGATAAACCTCTAAGAGGAAGATACAATCCTCCAATATCAAGAGAGATTTGAACTCTCCATCCTTGCCCCTTCCTTCCACCCAAGAATATATGAGAGATAATAAAACTTTACATTAAATCATCACCATCAACCAATCATCACATAGAACCTGATAATGATTCTTGAGACTTATTCAATTTATGAAATTCTTCAATTATTGGAGTACTCTGATCCTTTAGATAATATTACTCAATGTATTCTCTGAAATTCCTCTAATTTTCACTCCTTGAATCCTCCCCAAAAAGAGGTTATAGAAAGAATGGTAGACTTTATTCAATTCTGGTCTGTTCAGAAGACCCAACTTGTACAGAATGCCCCGCGCTCAATATTTAACATCCGATTCTGAAACTCGCACACACGAAACTAAAGTACATTCTCTTTCCAATGGAATTGGTCCCACTTCATTTGGATTTTGTATGAAGAAGTTACGACTATTTTACCCGGAACACCTGTTTATTGACTAGCTTCAGGACTGGTCACAAACCCTATTTTCCATAGAGTGTATCTCCATAATTATAGCGAATCAAGAGATGAAATTTTTACCAGAGGTACCTTGATATGTCTTCTCAAGACCATAGCGATTTCACCATATGAATCATTCTATAAAAAAAGTTATAGGAAAAATGGTAATATGACTTGAAAATAACATACCTTAGAACACATCACCAAAAGACTTCATCCTCCCTTGAAATCCGACCTTCTTTTACTTCTTATTCCCTCTGAAATTCGACTTGTATCAAATGAATGTATAATGATGTTTATTTATACCATTTATGTCAC
>ML803600.1:219423-255444 GCA_009831015.1 Picea engelmannii | reverse complement strand
CTGATCCTGTAGATAATATTACTCAATGTATTCTCTGAAACTCCTCCAATTTTCACTCCTTGAATCCTCCCCAAAAAGAGGTTATAGAAAGAATGGTAGACTTTATTCAATTCTGGTCTATTCAAAAGACCCAACTTGTACAGAATTCCCCGAGCTCAATATTTAACATCCAATTCTGAAACTCGCACAAAAGAAACTACATTCCATTCTATTTCCAATGCAAGTGGTTCCACTTCATTTCGATTCTGTATGAAGAAGTTATGTCTGTTTTACCCGGAACACCTGTTTATTGACTAGCTTTAGGACTGGTCACAAACCCTATCTTTCACAGAGTGTATCTCCATAATTATATAGAATCAATAGCTGAAATTTTTACCAGAGGTACCTTGATATGTCTTCTCAATACCATAGCGATTTCACCATCTGAATCATTCCAGAAATTTTTTTATAGCAAAAATGGTAAGATGACCTGAAAATAACATACCTTAGAACACATCACCAAAAGACTTCATCCTATCTTGAAATCCGGTCTTCTTTTACTTCTTATTCCCTCTAAAATTCGACTTGTATCAAATGATTGTATAATGATGTTTATTTATACCATTTATGTCACTTCCTTTTAACATTAGGGCCGACCTAACACTTTCTTATTTTGTAATTCTTTTCTGTAATTATCTTCAAGGCCTACATGTACAATTCACTTTGTCATCTTCAAAAATTCATTTCTCCTCAACCATGAGGATCCACATGATGTTCCACATACCACCGGAAACAACATGATGTATAATATCCATCCATGGGTGTTGTATCTACATGTGCATTTTTCTTCATTTCCAAATACCTTCATCAATCTTGCGGTCCAAAACCCATGACTAGGGTTGGCATCAATGACAACAACCAATCTTCCAACATTCTCTGTATAGCAATACAACACAAAAAGTTTCCTTTCTCCCTATATATAATAAGTGGGAAGAAAATTTATAAAATTTATCAGTCTACTTTGAAAAATAAAGAGTAAGACTTCCTACTGCTATATATATATAATCTGTCTATTATGTTGAGCCCTCTTAGACCAAGTGTTGAAACCTTAGCTCTGATACCATATTGTCACACACCCAAAAATACACATAATTTTTTATTTTTATTTTTTTATATCTAATTTAATTTCTCTAAACTCGTACATGGAAGGTAGTTTACATACGATATTTAAAAATCCCTGTGGGTCCAAAGTCCTCATACTATGTTGTTGTATAAATTTTGCTAACAATGATACAAATTGTCAGAAATAAAGCTTAAGGTAAAGCACCCATATTGTTAACACATAAATACATAAGTTAGGAGGTCTTTAGAAACTTTGTAATATACCCTCGTATTCTATAGTAAGTAATTAAATCATATTACAATCCCCAACTCAAGTTCATAGTGGAAAACCTAGTGCTTATGGTTTATTTACATATACAACTCATGGTAATTCATTTAAGTTTCTATATAGGCAAAGACACTCGTAACCCTAGTACCTAGATGTAAAACTTATCTTGTTTAAAATGCCTATGACATATCAATACTATCTCTACCTATGTACAACACTTAAGGAGCTCTTAACCACTGTACGCTACTTTCAGTGTAAAAATTTAATTCCTGGCAGAGGTTGGTGTGTATTGTCAGGTTCTTAAATGGGGAAACGCAGGGATGGATCACCACCGTTCAAAGGTATAAGTGTCCACGGAATTTGTTACCATCTATTTGAGTAATTCATTTTTTGAAAATTGCGAGGGTTTGGTTTCATTACCACTTGTTCAAACATTCCTACCCAGATTCTTCTCCTCGCATCTTCTCTATAGCAAAGTGCATCTCTTGGTGCGATAACACTACTCCATGTGGCCTTCCATACTTTAAGCACCTCACTCTGTAACTCTTTAGGTAACCCATACACTCTTTTTTACCCAACATTTAAAATCCTTGCACCCAATATCCTGTGGTATTCTTGCTAATATTTTTTATATTTCTTCTCTTTAGGAGAACTCGACTATGTTAGAAAATTTTCGTTACAAAGGATTTCTTTGAGTCTTGCAACCAAATTTATTCTCCAATGTTGGTTGCATTGCATGCTAAAAATCCTTTCAATATCTCTGTGCTTATGGTTCAAAACGATGGGGTCTCAAAAGATACCACATTGGTCTCTTCTGCTTTGGTAATATTTTGGTTTCTTTTACGATTTACCCATCATATATTCGGTGTTTACAACCAAAGTGCCCACAATCTGATGTTTTTAATCTAACTTGCAGGTTCCTTCTATTGTTTTAAACCAAACTAACGAGAGTCGGTCTTGTTTGTCGGTGTTGCCAAGTATGGTGTCTAAGGAAAATACTCAATGATGGTAAGCTCCCAAATTCCTTCGCAATGATTTTTGCAACCGGGTTATCCAAAAATTTATAAATACTAATGTTATCATTTCCATATTGTCATGTATCCTAGACTAGCATGAAGTCTTACTCGATCTCGACATCATGATTCATCTCCCTCCCTCCCAGGTATGCACATTCTAACATTTACTATGGTTTCAACTGAGGGTTTATATTTAGGTTCTTCTTCACATGCCTTACAAGAATTTCAAATTTTAGCATTTTGGAAGGGATTAGGTTTCAGCCTGTGATTATTTTGGATTTGGATCACAAAATTTTAGTAATCCCTTTGTAATAAAGTGATGAGACTCTATATTAACTGGACATTACTATTTTGAATGATTTTTGTTATTGTGTTTAATATAATATA
Organism: Picea engelmannii; assembly: GCA_009831015.1. Taxonomy (NCBI): domain Eukaryota; kingdom Viridiplantae; phylum Streptophyta; class Pinopsida; order Pinales; family Pinaceae; genus Picea; species Picea engelmannii. Next base: position 252,672 of record ML803600.1, on the reverse strand, counting down.
AGGTTTTCATTCTTTGGTTTTTATATTATAAGAAGAGCCATCTTAGTTCTCTAATTTGGTATTATGCACAACAATGATTTGTTCCTTTGTGTTTTCTGTATAATTAACAATATAGTTTTTTCCTTCATTTCTTCTTTAAACACATAGCTTATTCTGTCTCTCTATTTTAATATGATTCTATACTGAAACTAACAATATAATTTATTTTAGTTGCTAAGGAAATTATTATGATAGATTTCAAATACATATCTTATTATGGATTTATGAAAATCAATGGTTTACTCATACTAGCTCATTCTAGTTCTCTTATTTTTTATTGTCATCATTGATTATGTAACTCAACTGTGTTATTTCGATTTAGCTAGAATAACTTCTATATAATCTATATTCTAAGGAATTTGATGTCTGTACTGTTGATGATTGCAGCTATGTGAGACATTCTCCAGCTTAGAAACCCGTGAGGTGTGGATCATTGCAACTATCTGAGTCTTTCTCTCAACTTACAAACCTGAGAGAAAGCCCCTAAGAAGGGTACGTGGTTCCTACCTGAGACAAAGCTAGGAACATAGAGATGACCTCCTCCATTCATAGAGTTGAGAATAACTCCAAATGATTATCCAGTGGAAAAGGTGATCTATTGAGTTGGACATGCCTGTGGCTGAGCACAAGGTGAACATGTGAAATACCAAAGTGATGGGTGCATCATCATGTGAACAGAAATAAAGATGATGTCTTATCCTCCTCTGAGCAACAGAGTTGACAAGAAAATTCCAGATGATTCTCCCGTGTGAGGTAGTGGGAAAGAAGATCTGTAGAGTGGAAGTGCCCATGGACGAGCACAGGTGAACGTGTGTAGATCCGGTTCTTTTGTGTAATGCAGTGAGCCAGAGATATGACATCCCTATGGATGTGCCCCTAGTGGATGAGTACTAGTGGGTGTATCAGATCCTTTGCTATATGTTTTTCAAGAGTCAGACCTGCCTGTAACCCTAATTGTTATATAAAGGGTACATGTCAGCCCCACCTTAATGTAATTAATAATAAATGTAAAAGATAATTAATTTGGTTAATATTAATTATTATAATAATAATAATAATAATAATAATAATAATAATAATAATAATAATAATTATTATTATTATTATAATTATAATTATAATGTGACTTAGGGAGGTCAACCCTGTTGAGACAATAGACACTTATTTTGATAGTACAAGTCCAATATAAGTAAAGGAATATTCCCCATTGTGGAATCATATCTTTCTTATGAGTTTGGAAAATTCAGCAAGTACACTTCTTTGGGAAAAGTGCGCACCTCTCTTGGGCGCTAGATTTCTAGGGTTTGAGAACCCTCTTGTGTGCTAGGGTTTATCTTGGTGGTGAAGGTATTTCTCTTGAATAATAAAGCAAATAATTTGGCTGGGTTTTCTTCCCTTGTTGAGAAGGGTTTCCCAGGGTACTTCTTGTGTTCTTGTGCATGGTGCTTCTTCTTGTGATCTTGGTTGCTGCAACATTATTTTTTATGGTTAAGTGAAATGATAAAATTAAATGAACTTCATGCTTAACCTAGATTTTTAAAAATCAACATGGTATCAGAGCACAAGTATTGAAGGAATCCATTGAAAAAGTATCCACCAAGTCTCAGTCCACCTTTTTGCAGAACCGTACGACCCTTCTAGGGTTTCCATAAAATTCCGTATGAATTCCTTTTCAGTGGTGATTCAGCCCTTAATGCTTGTATTCTAGGGATATTTTTGGCATATAAGAGTATGGCCTCTTCCAGCGCATCTCCAAGAGCTCTCAAAACAAAATTATGAGAAATATTGATTTTTGTCCCTAGGGTTTCTAGGGTGCTGAAATTTTGTGCTGAATATTAATTCTGGGTTTCTAAATTTTTTTTTTCCTGAATCAGAAAGCATCTCTGTGATACTATCAAATTGATTGTTGGCAGTCATAAGTCCAATATAATCCAAGGTTTCTAAATCAACCTAATCATTAGGTTTTCAAAATCCATTCAACAAGTATTTGAAGAAACCAATCAAATGAAGAACAAAACATTAGTAGAAGATAGGCTTTATGGAGTAAGCAACTTCAGCCCCTGGAAATCAAAGTTTCTAGTCACTCTTGAAGAATATGATATCTTGGATGTGACAACTAAAGTTCTACCAACCACAACTACAGATATAGAGAAGAAGATAAGAAAGGAAGAAGATGTCAAAGTAAGAAAAATAATCACCTACTTAGTAAGAGATCACCTCTTGCCTCGTATTTCCAATCTGAAGACAACATATGATATGTATGAAGCTTTAAAAGGAATGTAAGTGAAAACACTCTCAGAGATGTTACCTTAAAGAGCCAACTTCAAAGTACCAATATGACAAAGAGTGACACAATTGCACTCTTCTTTATGAAGTTATCAGAGATTATAGAACAACTAGAGACCATTGGGGAAATCATGTCTGATAGAGAACTTGTCTTAACCACTCTATATAATATTCCAAAATCATGGGAGATTTTCATTTAGAGTATCATTGGAAGAGAAGCTCTACCAACATTTGATCGATTATGGGAAGATTTCACTCAAGAAGAACTTAGACTTAGAAATAGAGGAGTGGAAGATTCTTTAAAAGAAAATCATGCTCTTTCACTTCATACAAATAAGGGAGGGAAATTCAAAAGAAATTTCAGGCAAACATTTAAAAGTGAAAAATATTCATTCAATCCAGGGTATCAAAGAAGAGATGTCTCAAAAATTTAGTTATTCAGATGTGACAAGTATGGGCACATTGAAAGAAACTGTCCAACCATGAAGAAGGGAAGACAATATTCTTCCACCACTGACATTGATCCAGATCCACCTCAAAAGAGTGAAGAGAAGAGAGAGGAGAAATACTTCCTCTAAAATAACATGAATACAAAATAGTTAAATCAATTGATCCCTAATTTTATAGTTGATTTCTTTTTCAATTAAATGAAGGATATTATTCCTAGTACGAGAGCTCTCAAAGACTTGGACCACTATCCCTGGTATGAGAGTCCAAACCATATTTAATTTGTTCATTATACAAGAACAAGAAGAAACATTATCCTTGAAGAAGTGATATCCTTTCAAACATTCAGAGAATCTCAAATGGATATTGACAGTAAGACAAATACCTTCTCCCACTTCAAAAATTCAGAGGGAGACATACCTTATTCCATTTGATCCAGTTGTTCTAGTTGATTTATTAAGAGATATTGGAGTAGGGCTTAAAAGGCCTGCCTAGACTCACTCTGCAAAGAGGCAGAGAAGCATACAAGCCTCTCAAGACACATCTCGAGAAAGCAAAAGAGATTTCCGAGCTATCCTTCAATCATGATCCATTTCATTGATGATGAGCCTCCTCATCTTAGACAAGCAACATAAGAACAAGTATGGCAAGATGCCATGATCGAAGAATACTAGTAGATCTTAAAAGAATTATGTATAAGATATTGTTCAGAGACTAGAAAGGAAGTCTGTAATGAATTCCAAGAAGATCTATAAGATCAATCATCTAGATGATAGAAGTGTCAACAAATACAAAGCAATATCTATAGCCAGAAGTTTCTCAAAGGTAGTTTTCTATGATAAGACACTAGATACAGTAAGCCTGATACACTTCCATCCGTACTACCATACATAAGTTGGAAATTATATAAGATGGATGGATTCTTGATGAGTTTGGGTTTTAGAAAAAGTGTTGTTGATCAAAACCTATATTATTAAAGTGTTGGTGACAAGAGCCTGATCTTTGATGACTTATTCATAAATCCTTGTTGTTGAATACAAGTAAGCCTTGAATTCTGATTTCGAGATGAAGGATATGAGTATGTTGCACCACTTATTGGGACAAGAAGTATGATAGAGGACTGATGAGATTTTCCTAAGTCAAGGAAAACATACTGTGGGAATATTAAAGAAGTTCAGTATGACAGAATGCAAAACCACCGTGATGGATTTGAAGAAAATGAATGATGATGATTCAGACGAGATTGATCCACAACTGATTGGGTCATTGATGTATCTGGTTAACACCAGACCTGATTCATGCTATGCAATGAATGTGCTTAGTCAATCCATGAGTTAGCTGAGACAGACTCACTGGATAGTAGTAAAGCATGGAGTGAGATATATACAAGGCATAGTTGGATATGGATTGAGATATGCCTCTAGTATGAACTTGAGTTTGGAGGATATGCCAATATAGATTGAGCAGAGAGTACAATGGAATGAAAGAACACATTCGATTTGTTGTCTTACTGTGAAGTTTGCCATGTTTTCCTAATACAACAGGAAATAAAACTCTGTGGCCTTGAGTACCACAGAGGCAGAGTATATAACAGTGAGTGTGCGAAACAATATGGATTCACAAGATTCTAACAGAATTACTTTACCATGAGATGGATCCTATGATGATAACCAAGAGCCGTTTGTAAAGCTCCTTGAGAACCCAATGTTTCCCAATGGATCGAAACACGATGAGATGAAATATCCTTATATCAGAGATATGATGCAGAGGAAAATCATACACATACAATACCTTCTTACACATGAGAATATTACAAACATCTGCACCGGACTAACTTGGTGAAAAATGACTTCCTAGTTGAGAGGGAGTATTGATGACTCCAACCAAAATCAAAATTCAGAGAACATCCATGTGAGACTTGGCATGATGAAGAATGCCTCCCTAGCTGAGAGGGAGTGTTGATGATTGCAGCCATGTGAGACATTCTCCAGCTTACAAACCTATGAGGTGTGGATAATTGCATCTATGTGAGCCCTTTTATCATCTTACAAACCTGAGAAAAATCCCCTAAGAAGGGTACGTGGTTCCTGCCTGAGACAGAGCTAGGAACGTAGAGATGACCTCCTCCATTCAAAGAGTTGAAAAGAACTCCATATGATTATCCAGTGGGAAAGGCAATCTGTTGAGTTGGACGTGCCTGTGGCTGAGCACAAGGTGAACGTGTGAAACCCAAAGTGCTGGGTGCATCGTCATGTGAACAAGAATGAAGATGACGTGTTAGCCTCCTTTGAGCAACAGAGTTGACGAGAAAACTCCAGAAGATTCTCCTATGTGAGGCAGTAGGAAAGAAGATCTATACAGTGGATGTGCCAGTGGACAAGCACAAGTGAACGTGTGTAGATCTGGTTCTTCTGTGTAATGAAGTGAGCCAGAGATATGCCATCCCTATGGATGTGCCCCTAGTGGATGAGCACTAGTGGGTGTATCCGATTCTTTGCCATATGTTGTTCAAGAGTCAAACCTTCCTGTAACCCTAATTGTTATGTGAAGGGTACAGGTTGGCCCCACCTTAATGTATTTAATAATAAATGTAAAATATAATTAATCTGCTTAATAATAATAATAATAATAATAATAATAATAATTATAATTATAATGTGACTTAGGGAGGTCGGCCCTGTTGAGCCAATAGACACTTCTGTTGATAGGACAAGTCTAATATAAGTAAAGGAAGATTCCCCATTGTAGAATCATATCTTGTGATTTTGGAAAATTCAGCAAGTACACTTCTTTGGGAAAAGTGCGCACCTCTCTTGGGTGCTAGAGTTCTAGGGTTTGAGCACCCTCTTGTGTGCTAGGGTTTATCTTGGTGGTGAAGGTCTTTCTCTTAAAGAGTATAGCAAAGGATTTGGCTGGGTTTTATTCCCTTGTTGAGAAGGGTTTCCCAGGGTACTTCTTGTGTTCTTGTGCATGGTGTTTCTTCTTGTGATATTGGTTGCTGCAACATTATTGTTTATGGTTAAGTGAAATGCTAAAATGAAATGAACTTCATGCTTAACCTAGCTTATCAAAAATCAACATGTACACCACAAGTATGTTCGATGGTTAACTCCTTTAAAAATGGATTGGGTTTCCACAAATGTTTTAAATACATGTTATTATGCATAAAATTGAAACATTTGGTAATATAAACAAAATACACAACATTTTTATAATAACTTTTAACACTTAAAAAACAATTTAGAGCCACACTCATATAAAAACATAAATTGTATTTCTATTTTCTTTTCCTCAACATATTGATAATATTTAATAAAATAAAAGAGAATGGAACATGTAAAAAACTCACAATCAAGGGAAATGAGTAAAAACGATCTGAAGGTTGTTGTTCTACCAAACCAAAATCCATAAGAACCAATCTTTCTTTCTCTCAATACCCTCGAGCCTGATCGCTAAACCAAAAGGATGAAGACTGTAGCTCTTTATTCTTCAAAACTTACTTCACAAATTCATACATTTCGTTCGCTCGTATCTTTCCTAGTCATGGGAGCCTCCTACTCAATCGATGTGAATTATTTTTTATTCACTTGCCTAGGAATTTTGGTCATTAATGAGCCACCTTATCAACTCTAACTCTTACTTGAGTTTGAACAGATTTTCTAGGAAGATTCCCCCTGCATCACTTGAGTTTGAATCAATCTCTTTGCCACTTGGTATTTTATAGTGCGCCACTTGTCATTCCTCCTTGTGGGTCAACAATCACTCTTTAACGACTACCTTCAAATTGTTCTTCCCTTTTTTTATTAAATAATTTTTCAAAATGTCTTTACAAATGTTTCGAACACTCTTGGTAAAACTTTAGTCAATCAATAGTTTAATACATACATATAACCAAGTATTAATAGTTTCAAAATTTGGGATATTACGATAACAATTTTAATTGATTATGGAGCTAGCTATAGTTACATAAATTCTAACATTCTTGAAAGATTTCACTTGCAAAGGAGTAAGCTTAAGAAATATCGATATGTTCAATTAGCTGTCTTGGCTAAGAGGAAAATCAATGAGTTGGTTAAAGATTTTCTGAGAGACATGAATGGAATCAACACAAAGGTATATGTAAATATCATACCCTTGGGTTCATATCATTATCTAATTGGCATAGATTGGTTGGAAAAACACCATGCTGTCCTAGAATGTTACAACAAGAAAATCACATGTCTTGATGTAGAAGGGAAGAAAGGTAAGGTTTAATGAATTCCAAGAGCTGTAGCTGTTAGAGAAATGTCAGCTATGCGATTGAAAAATAGTTTCAGGAAGGAATGTCATATTTTTGCAGCCCACATGGAAGAGGAAACCAAAGATAAAGAGGAAAGAATTGAAGACCATCTGGTCTTGAGGGATTTTGAATATGTGTTTAGGGAAATATCAAGACTGCCACCAAAGAGAGACATTTATTTATCTATTGATTTGGTGCCATGAGTTTCCCCACTGTCCAAGAAACCATACAAAATGGGTATGCCATAATTGAAAGAGTTACACATGCATCTTGAATAATTGTCAAGGAAGGGGTATATGCACCCAAGTGTGTCACATTGGGGTTCCCCAGTTATTTTTGTTAAGAAGAAGGATGGAACCTTGAGGTTTTGTATTGATTTTAGACAATTAAATAAGGTCACTACAAAGAACAAATATCCTTTGCCAATAATTGATGACTTAGTTGATCAACTAAAAGGTGCAAGAATATTTTCAAAGATTGACATGAGATCAAGTTATCATCAAGTGAGGATAAAGGAAGAAAATATCATCAAGACAACATTCATAAAAATATATGGGCATTATGAGTTCATGGTAGTTCCATTTGGACTATACGATGCCCTGGCTATTTTTATGTGCCTGAGAATGGAAAGTTCAGAGAGTACCTAGACAAGTTTGTAATTGTGTTCCTAGATGATATACTCATCTACTCTAAGCCAGAAGAAGAACATGAGAAACATTTGAGAATGGTATTGGAAGTTTTAAGAGAACACAAATTGTATGCTAAACTAAGTGAGTGCATCTTTTATCAAAATAATATTCACTACTCGGGGCATGTAATTTTAGCAGAAGGGATAACAATGGATTCCAAGAAGATAGAGGCCATTAGAAGATGGATAGAACCAAGAAATGTGACATAGGTCAGATCATTCATGGGTTTTTTACGGTTATTATCAAAGATTCATAAAATGATTCTCAAAGATTGCAAGCCCAATCACTTATTTACAAAATAAGGAAGTGAAATTTGAATGGACTCCCAAGTGTGAAGAGAGTTTTCAACAACTGGAAGACATTTTAACAAGTACACCAATATTGAAGATTGCAGATCTGATGAATATTTTTGTGTGTGCGTTGATGCATGCAAGGAAGGGCTCGATGGAGTCCTTAGTAAAAAATATCATGTGGTATGCTATGAGTCCATAAAATTAAAAGAACACAAGAGGAATTATGCTACCCATGATCTATAGTTAGCATCAATTATACATGCTTTAAAAATGTGGAGGCATTCATAAATATTTATCAAGGAGATTGTTAGACTTGATGGTTTTACTAAGAAAATGATATCAGATAGGGCATCTGCCTTCACAGGAAGATTTTGGACTAGCTTTCATGTATCCCTTCAAACCCAGCTAAAATTTAGTATGACTTATCATCTAGAAACAGATGGTCAAACTGAGAGAGTGAATCAAGTTTTAGAGGATATGCTTCAGATGTATGTGATGGATCAACAAACTAAGTGGGAAGATTATCTTCCTTTAGTGGAATTTTCCTATAACAATAACTATCACCACTCTCTTGGTATGGAACCTTATGAGTTGTTATATGGAAGACCTTGTAGAACACCCCTTAGTTGGGATAGGTTAGATGACATAATCTTGGTAGGACCTGCAATTCTTCAAGAAATGGAGGAACATGCATCTCATATAAGGAAAATATTGAAGGAGGAACATGATAGACAAAAGCGTTATGTTGATATGCATATACATGATTGTAATTATGAAGTGGGGGAATTTGTTTTCCTTCATGTAAAACCTTAGAAAATATCTATTAGATATGGGAAAGGTTCCAAGCTATATCCTATATTTGTTGGGCCTTTCGCGATCTTAGAAAAAATTGGACCTATGGCATATTGTCTTGCTCTGCCGCTAGTTCTATGTTGTATGCATGATGTATTTCATGGTTCAATATTGTGTAAATATGTGCATGATCCTTCTCATATTTTAGATTGTCATCATTTGTAGGTAACGAGCAAGGGGGCTCTGAAGGCAGAGCCAATTTGTATATTGGACCATCGCACCTGATAGTTTAGGCATCACACGTTGGACCAAGTAAAGGTCCAATGGGACCTATACAGACCTAGTTCTACTACATGGGAGGATGCATCTACTATGTGTTTGGAATTTCCCTTTTTGTTTAATTAAAATTAGAGCCAAGTTTAGGCCAAAAGGGGGAGTATGTAGTGTCCCATATTGGATAATATAGTTTTGTGATACTCAAAGAGGGTGATTTTGTTGGTTTATGTATGCCAGACTTATATACTATGGACATGGTCTATCTTGGCTAATATAGTTTTGTGACACTCGAAGAGGGTGATTTTGATGATTTATGTATGTCAGACTTATATATTATGGACCTGGTGGGGTCACTTGACATGTGAACACACACACACACACACACACACACACACACACACACACACACACATATATTAATGTGTCTCGTCTTATGAATGTTGTATTTGATTATGTGTATCAGATCAATTTCAGTTAAGAATATGTTTATGTATGCTTCTTTTTCCCGCATCTAGTTAATGATATGGATTAGTACATATGTTTGTGATATGGATGACCATTGTTGTGTGTAACACATAGTTGATGTGATTTATGTAAATATCCATGCTTTACATGTCTATGTACACTTAACCTTGTAGTGAGAAGGATTTGGCATGGATCTTAGTTAGTGCTAACACAGATTCATAGATCATAAATGACCATGGAGGTCATGTACACATTGGGTAAAATGTGATTAATGTAATTCATTATGAATTTTATTTAATATCTTAATATTTAAGGCTATGGTGTGTGCAGGTCTAGGAAATCAAGACCTTTCCAATAAGACCATCAAATGGTAAGAGCTCACAACCAACACCTGGAAGTGAAATGTGGAGTTTCAAGAAGAATAGATGAGGATCCATGGAGGTTATGACGTAGAGTCCTAAATCCATGGAAGATCAAGAAGCAGAGTCTTGGATCTATGGTATAGATCAGGGTGTGGAGTGCTAGTTATAAGAAAAGGACGCAGAGTCCTAATGAGTCTGGAGGGTGCAAAATAGGGGTGTGGAATTCCTATTCTCCAGCAAAGAAAACACCACTCAGGGACACCAATCAACCAAGTGAGAAAAAATAAGTTAAAACTTAAATTAATTTAATTTCAAATTACCCATTTTGAAAGGGTTTTAACTAAACAAATACTATTTTAATAAAAGGGGGGAATTACTTATTTAAAAAAAAATAATAAATGGAAAATAATATAAGAAGACACATGGCATGATGAATATTATAGCAATTTAGATAATTTAATTAATAAGAAAATTCTTGGAGTGCCACCTCAAAAGGAAGGTGATGAATAATAAGTATTTTTGGGAATTAGATAAGTATTATAATTTTTCATGAGGGTGAGGTGTCACCCCACTTGAAACCAATAAATAAATAAGGACCCCCATGGTTTTGGGGGTGACCTGGAGAGTACACAGATGTTTCTCTAATGGCTTTGGGAAATTCTAAATTAGTTATCTAGGTAGTCTTTCTTGGGTTGAGGGTGATCTAAGTGGTGTTAGGAGTAATAATTTCCCATACATCATCTATTTCTGCATTCATCTGGGGTTTGTGAGCTCTTTAGCTCAAGGGTTCTAGGGGGAGAAGTTCTCTCTGGATAAGGTTGGGTGGAAAAACCGGGTGGTCTTTGGGAGTTGGGAAGGAAGTTGTGGAAGAGGGAAAAGCAATTGGTATCAAGTAAAATTTCCATTTTTACAAATGAAATTAATTTGAGTATTGATTAAATTCTTGCTGGAAAAATTTCTTGGTTCTTACTAGTTAAATGCCTTACCATAATTATGTTTATTTATTAGTAGTTAGCATGTTTTATTCTGAGTTCATATAGAAGGGGATTTAATAACTTGGATCAGTTGCATATGTATATTATTATGTAGGTAGCTTAACCAATTGTATGACATACATGAGGGTAAATTTACTTGCAGGAGTTTAAAACCAGAAATAGTTGAGGGTGATGTGTTATTTCTACTCATAATGGTAACTCTGTCCTTAGAATGCCAAAGATGTTTGATGTAGTTTACATTTTTATAATGAATTGAAATTTATTTATGTAGATTAAATATGCAATAATTTGTGTAATTTAATTCATGGAGTTTAAATAATAGATTTCTGAGTTTATCTATTTGGTTGATTTGAAATTTGGGTTTTTTGGTATCTTTGTTGCGAACCAGTGAAACTTCTGGGGGTATATGTGTCATATAGACCTGAAAACCCCATTTTGATTCCAAATAATGTGTTAGTTTAGGTTGATTTTGTGATATGGAACATTTTTAATAAGTGTAGGGAGCACTGTGGGGGAAACATTCTACCTGAAACCTCGAGTCAATGTTTTCCTATGTTTTGATAAAATTATCACAAGGTAATTTATCATATGGTTATAGGTTTCTGTATTAATTTATCATATGGTTATAGGTTTCTGTATAAAACTCTTATTTTAAAGGATGCATGCCATGCATTTGACATAATCCATAGAAGAGACAAAGTTTAGAAACTTGAACTTCATGTAAATCAAAGAATCAAAATTCTGATAAGTTATGTTACGAATTGGATTAACTTATGGGGGTATCCATGCCAATTGGACTTGGAACCCCCATTTTGATTACAGAAACGTACCTTTCCGAACTTGAATCTGCAATTTGGGTGGTTTTACAAACCTCACCTTCAACCTGTGCATTGGGTTATGTGGCCTGAATTTGGAAAAAAACTTAGTTACTACAATTTGCACTATTATTATATGATAGAATACAAAGGAATAATCAATCCATGGCTGTAAATTCTTTTCCAAGTTTCTCATTGGCTCTAAACCTTTAATGATTGCAAATTGTTTGATTTAATGTGACAATGAGCTATAGATATTATGCAGGCCAAGTGAACGCCTCAATGGTTTTACTTTTACTGTTAGTTTATTTGTACTTGATTTAGAGATATGGTATATATCAATGAGCTATATATGTTTTGTAGGCTAAGTGTTTGATTAAAGGCCTCAATGGTTGTAGATTTACTGTTAATTTATTTGTACTTGATTTAGAAATATGGTATATATCAATGAGTTGTAGATATTTTGCAGGCTAAGTGTTTTATTAAAGGCCTCAATGGTTGTAGCTTTACTATTAGTTTATTTGTACTTGATTTAGAAATATGGTGTATATCTAAACACATGGTGTTAAAGTTAAGTACTTTAGTATTTTTCTTATGGTTTCCATCATTATTGTTTAAGACATAGGCATAGTCTTTACCACTAATAAATTAAATGTCATTCAAACTCATGGTTGCATCTTAACATGTACATGCATGAATAAATTATTATATATTAATGATTAACTTGAATGGATATGATAATTTCTTGACAATAGGTTGTACATGTATGTAGTTGCATAAACATGTAAACATGGATATGGTTAGTATTAGTTCTTAATCTTAAAAAAAATATAACTATTAGTTGTTGAGATTTCATGGCCTTTACATTGTATCAATTTGAATGAATAAACACATGGATGATTACATTAGGAAATTTTAATATAATTAGCAACATTATATTGTAGGAATTGTTGCCTTGTTTATGGTTGATATGTATGAGTGGTTTATATAAAGATGAAGGGGGATGATTCTTTTTGAGGTATGTCTTATGTTATATACCAAATTCACATAATTGTATGAATGGAATGTATATGTCTATTGACCATTCAAGATTCAAGTTGTTATGTTTATCAAGCAACTTATGGGATCATAACTAATAGAAAAAAAAATCCCTATGATGAGTTTAGCTTCTTTATGTGAGGTTGGTAGGTAAGGTAGGAGCTTACATATTAACATCTAATCTGCTTCTATGATATAATGTACATAATACATGTTCATGGTGGTTGCTAGGCAAGAGTGTTGAAGGTCAAGTTGGGTTATAAAACTAGTGTGAGTTCTGTGGATGTGGATGAGACACCTACAACTTGGAGGAATGCCATCGCGAAGGAGAGGAGTAGGAAGGGGAGGTGTAGGAAATAGAGAACTAGAAAATTTGAGAAGAAGAATAGAGGAATTGGAAAATTGTAGGAATGGAGATGATGAAGTATATTCAGAGAAAGAAGAAGAAATCAAAGACAATGGTAGTCCGAGAGTTGATGTTCTCATTGACAGGATTAGATAACTCAAAAGATACTTCAAGTATGAAAATGTTCAAGATCCAAATCGGGTAATATTTTCTATTATGAAATTGAAAGGCTATGCAACACTATGGTGGGATACGCTATAGAAGGATAGAGTGAATAATCAACTAGAAAAATCAGAAATTGGAAGAAGATGGTTACCAATATTAAAGAGAAATTTCTTCCTGTTGATTACCAACAATATTTGTTCTGACAAGTCCAGAACCTCAAAAAAAGGGAGACATATGTTCACAAATGCACTGAAGAGTTCTTTAGTCTGTCACTTAGAGGAGGCCTCAAAGAACCAAAATTCCAACTAGTTGTCAGGTATGTAAATGGGTTGAAGTATTTGATTCAAGATGAAATGAGCACAGATGATTTCCGCGTTGTTGATGAAGCTTATCAAGTTTACCTTAAGGTAGAAGAAAATATTCAGAGGAAAACACAACCTAGATGTATAGTAATAGGTTTTAAGGGACGAAGTAAAGCAAGGACTCATAAAGGAATTGAAAAGGAAGAAGAATATGTCAGTGGTCAAGCTGGAAGAGGAGGAAAGGGAGCCGGTAGAGGTAGAGGATTCAGAAGAGGAAAGGGAAGGTATGTAATTACTTGTTATCATTGTGGTGTAGAGGGACACAAGAAGTATGAATGTCCAAAAAGGAAAACTTTAGGGAGAAGAGGTGAAGCATGAGAACAAATCACACAGTTGGGGAAGCTTCAATAGTTGGAGAAAATGTGACTGTTCTTCAGAAGAAATAAGGTGATAATTTGTTTTTCCGAAGAGTGTTTCTTAAATCTGAACAAAAAGAGGCAAATGAACCAAAACAACGAAAGCAATTTTTAAAAACAAAATGTAAGGTTCAAGGAAAATATTGCAACCTAATTATAGATGGAGGAAGTACATAGAATTTGGTATTCACTGAATTCATGAACAAACTAAACTTGATGAGGTTGAACCATCCGAACCCTTATTGTGTTTCTTGGTTGAACAAGGGACAACATGTGACTGTGAATGAGCAATGTTTATTGAGTTTTCAAATAGGAAGTTTTAGGGAGAAAGTGTTATGTGACGTGATTGATATAGATGCATGTCACATACTGTTGGGAATACCATGGTTATTTGATCGACAAGTTCATCATGATGGTAAGGAAAACACATATGAGTTCGAGAAACATGGGAAGTGATATAAATTAACACCAATGCTGGAGGATACAGTAGAAACAACAAGAAATTGTGTTGTTATAAAAATGAGTAGCAACAAAATCATGCTATGTTCCGCTAAAGAATTTTTACAGGAAGAAAGAAAATCAACATTTTGTTTAGCAGTGATTTCGAAAGAAGTGAAAAGTGTAGAGAATCCAAATGTGGTACCTACATAAATAAAGTTGTTGCTAGATGAATTTAAGGAGATTATTTCTATTTATCTACCAAAAGGATTGCCTTTAGTGAGAAGCATTTCTCATCAAATTGATTTAATTCCTAGATCGAGTTTACCTAATAAAGCACCTTACAAGATGACTCCTGTAGAGAGTGAAGAAGTGAATCAGAAAGTGCAAGAATTTCTTGAATGAGGGTTGATTGCGCATTACTAGTAGTATTAACACCCAAGAAAATAGGAGAACGAAGAATGTGTACTAATTCACATGCTATAAACAAGATCACAATCAAATATAGATTTCCACTACCGAGAATGGATGATCTAATGGACTGTTTGAGTGGTTTAAAATATTTTTCAAAAATTGATTTGAAGAGTGGTTATCACTAGATTCAAATTAGCGAAGGTGATGAATGGAAGACTGCATTCAATATGAAATATGGATTGTTTAAATGGTTGGTAATGCCATTTGGGTTAACTAATGCACCCAACATATTCATGAGATTGATGAATGAATTCTTGAAGCCATTTTTGGGTAAGTTCGTGGCTGTATATTTGGATGATATACTGATTTTTAGTCAGAGGAGAACAAAGAATGTTGAGCATGTGAGGGAAGTGTTATAGTGCTTGAAAAAAAGATAAACTATTTATAAAACCTGAATAAGTGTACATTCATGCAATGAGATCTAGTGTACCTGGGTTTTTTGGTTTCAAAGGAAGAACTAAAAATGGATCCTAAGAAAGTGAAGGCTATCCTTGAATGGCCAACACCAAGATGCACATTCGATGTGAGGAGTTTCCATGGATTGACAGGCTTTTACCAGAAATTCATTAGGAACTTTAGCCAAATATGTGCACTGCTTACATAATGTGTGAAGAAGGGAGTGTTTCAGTGGATTGCAATAACAAAGAAGTCATTGGAAGAATTGAAGAAGAGAGTAACAACAAAACCAATATTAGCATTACCATATTTTAATAAAGTGTTTCAGGTTGATTGTGACGCTAGTGGAATAACAATTGGAGCAGTGATAAGTCAAGAGGGTAGACCCATTTCATTTTTCAGTGAGAAGTTGAATGAGTCCATAAATAAGTACTATGTTTATGATCATGAATTTTATGCTATTATGTAAGCTTTGAGGAACTGGAGACATTATCTACTACCAAAGGAATTTGTCTTGTTCACAGATAACCAAGCTCTGTAGTACATAAACAACCAAGGTAAGTTAAATCAAAAGCATACTAAATGGGTAGAATTCTTGTAAAGTTATACTTTTGTGCTGAAACATAGGTTCGAGAAGTCTAACAAGGTAGTTGATGCATTAAGTCGTAGGATAGCGTTACTCAATACCATGTCGGTAGAAGTGGTAAGATTGAACTATCTAAAGACATTGCATGAAGAAGATGCAGATTTCTCAGAAGCTTGGAAGGAATGTAAGGAGACTTGGAGTTTAAAAAAAACACCATACCTGGAATACCATATTCAAGAGGGGTTTTTGTTTTAAAATTAGGAGTTTTGTATTCCGAGAAGTTCCATAAGGCTGAATCTCATTAAAGAATTGCATAGTGGTGGTTTAGGAGGACATTTTGGTGTTGATAAAATTGCATCCTTGGTGAAGGAGAGGTACTTTTGGCACAAATTTAACAAGGATGTTCGAAAGTTTGTGGAAGGCTGTGGGATCTGTCAACTAGAGAAAGGAAAAAGTCAGAAAACGAGACTCTATACTCTATTTCCAGTACCCAAAGGACCTTAGGAGGATATCAGTATGGATTTTGTCTTAGGATTTCCTATGACTCAAAGAAAGCATGATTCAACAATGGTATTTGTTGATAGGTTTTCGAAAATGTCACACTTCATAGCATGTAAAAGGACTAGAGATGGTAGTGAGGTAGCTTCATTGTTTTTTGAAGAGGTGGTTAGATTGCATGGACTTCCACAGAGTGTTACCTCAGATCATGATACCACATTCCTTGAACAATTTTGGAGGACACTCTGGAAAAATTTAGGATTAGATTTGTTATATAGTTCGACATATCATCCTCAAATGGATATTCAAAAATAAGTAGTGAACATGAGATTATGAAACTTGTTGAGAAGTTTAAGTGGAGAGAATCCTAGTCAATGGGATTTGACATTATTGCAAGATGAATTAACACATAATGATTCAGTGAATAGGTATACGAGAAAGAGTCTATTTCATATTGTTTATGGATGGTCTCCAAAAGTTGTGGTATATTTGGTTTCATTGTCAGATTTGGAAGAAAATAAGAGTGTTGATGTGAATGATTTTGTGCACAATATGCATGAATTACAAGAATAGGTAAATAAGAAATTGCATACCAACAATGTCAGTTATAAAAAAGAGAATATCAACATAGGATACATAAGGTATTCCAAGAGGGTGATATGGTCATGGCTCACTTGAGGAAGGAGAAATGTCCTCAAGGCACATAAAATAAACTCAAGTACAAGAAGATAGGTCCTTTTCAAATTCTAAAACGATTTTTGATAATGCTTATCAGCTGGAATTTTCAGAGAAGTTTGACATATCTCTTACATTCAATGTTGTTGACCTATATAAGTTTCATGAAGGGGACATAAGAGAAGATGAAGGTACCCTCAGTGAATGGGAAAACATCTACCAATTAAATATGAGAAGCATATTGAAGAAATTATTGCTACTAGAATTGGTAAGAAGACTCACAAGAAGGAGCTCATGGAATATTTGATCAAGTGGAAGAATCGAGGGGCAAAGGATGCATCGTGGGTGATTGAGGATCAATTAGAACATGTGTATAAATATTCACCTCAACAATGATCTGCACATGAGATGGAGCTCATGTTTTTATTACCATGGGTGTCTAATGCAGAAGAATCCTTGGGCTCAAGAAATCTACATCACCCAAAAAATATTTCCATTCTGTAAATAGGAAATAAGTCAAATAAGGAATGTGTTAGTGTTCCATTTTATTTAGTCATTTTGTTGTAAATTTGAACTATTGAATACTCCTGCAACTACTCTTTCTATGTTGAAACTCTTGATGAAACACATGCTGAAACTCGTGTTGAAACTCATGTCGAAACTGCCACATATAGTGAAATTTTGCAAGTGTCATGTTGAAACTCGTGCTGAAACACATGCATAAACTTGTGCTGAAACTCATGCGAAAAATCATGTTGAAACTGGAAAGTATAGAGAAAATTTACAAGTTTCATGTTGAAACTTGTGTTGAAACTTATGCTGAAACTCCCGCGTACAGTGAAATTTTACAAGTGTCATGATATTTCTTCATTTGCAACATTGTGGTTGCACACATTTGATTTTATAACGCTGGTATGCATTCATGATGAGTCACAACAACTATTAGGTAAAAGAACTCATGGATAAAAGAAAAAGCGTGACCTGAGGCTGAAAGGAAGTTGAAGAATTCCGGAAGAGACAGTTTGGATAACAACTTGTTCTTAGAGGTAAGAAAAATCGTTTCAGAGTTGAGGATGAGTTTTAAAAAGAAATGGAGCATGATTTTGAAGGTGTTGGTGAACCACAAAGAAAGGAAATCGTAGAAGGTGGACTGGAGATAAATATTTCAAGTTGGGTGAGCACGCAGGAAGGGTGAAAAAAAATATCATCCCATACACATAGATCATTATCCTCTAGACGATTTCATAGTGGTTTTCAGCCACACAAGAAACAATTCATGGGCGTGTTTTAACCCAGGCTTGATGTAATATAGAAAATATGTTCATTACATTGAATTAATAAATGAATGGTATTGAAATTCGTGGATTTTCTGGTGTTTTAGTTTCGAGTGGATTTCCTTATTATTTGGAAAAAGTATTTTTGTTTTATTTTTCCACTGTACATTATGTAGCAGGTTGTGTGTTGTAAATTTTTATGTGTTCCAACATATATACCTCTACATCAATTATTCTTTGGGGTCTTTTTCGTTGCTATGCTTCATAACAAAATCTCATTTATTTCTTATTGATCTTCCTGTGCTTTCTTTAGTTTTTAATTATCAGCCTTGAATATTTGCAATTCTACGATAAGATTCCTCATCCTTTCCAACACTTCGGTTGCATAACTACTCCCTATGTGTTGTTATGGGTTTCTAGGAGGTTATTTATTATTATTTCCTTCAGGTTTGTATTCTTCTCTATTCTATGCTACCATATTTACAAAAAAATTTCCAAACAGTCTATTTGCAACAATTAAAATTTTTGTTTGTTAGATTTTTCATCAACATTATATTTTTCTAGTGATGCTTCCAGTAATAATCATAAAAAAAATCATTTTGTTAATACATTTTATTTTCGTGAGGGATTTTATACAGTTCAATCTAGAGAGTTGAATCCATTGAGATTACAACTTCGTTTATACATGAGTTCATAGATGGTTTTTTTTTCTTTTTCTTTCTGTAGTTGGCGTTGGAGATATTGGTACTATTGGTAGGCATATTTACATTTATAATCGGTTCTTTCATAGGGGTTTCACACTATACGACTTACAGTTGAAGCTTTAAGATCGAAAAAGAGCATATTATCAATTCCGTAAGCTACATAAAAAGGGTTTGTATACTTTAATTGAGTACCTCCTAAAAATATTGGTAGCTCTGCCTTAACGTTTTCCTTAAATTATTTTCGGTGACTCTTCGTTACAATTTAATTTTAACACTAATGTAGTGCATGTCTTTAAGAATTATAATAATGTGAGTCCTACCAAACTCGGGTAGTTGAATTGATGATATCTTGATTTTTCTGGTTTAACAGATGGCATGAATATTTACTTGGTTTTCTATTTCGTATTTCTTTGTTTATTATATTTGGTAATAATTATTTGGATATAAAAAAAATTAATTATGGGTCAGTTTGTGTTGCAAGGGAACCTATCAAAAATTGCAAGACACTCTTCTCTATCCTTCTTCCAAGAGTTAGCTCACCTTAACCAGGGTTGATGCGGGTTCCCAACCACCAGAAAGGTATACACACACACACACACACACACACACACACACACACACACACACACACACACACACACACACACACATGTTTTTTATTAAAGTTACAGTAGATGCTCATGCCATTTCCTTCATATACATAAATGGTTTCTAAAAAAAATGTTTCTGTAAATGGAATATGTTGGTACAGATAATTAGTTTACCCTTATGCCATACATGATTCCCCTATGAGGAAACAACCACACAACAAAAAAATCATTATGCTTAGAAATTGATACAAATAAGAACATAATTACTTATAATTCTCTATAGCATGCATACTTTTAATTCCATTATTTTTGTAATTTATCAATGTGGTAGTAATTAAAACATGGATATAACTTATGGAGAATATACATATATGTACAAACATACATTAGAAAAAATGGAACCATGTTCCACACAACCATAGATGCATAAAAACCAAGACTACTTGTTCTGATCATCCCCTACTCTGACCTTGACTCCATAAGGGTGAACTAAGCTCCACTCCTTAGGCAATGTACCTCTGTACAGTTCAAAAAAATATTTTTTCTACCACATAAGTGCTCCCCTAGAAAATATTTCTTTCCACAAAATACTAAGTAGTGTCCTGCCTCCCACATATGTTGTATATATCCTTATTGTGCCTAGGAATTTTCCATTGAACTCATTTCCCTCCTTGGAAATTCATAACTTTAGAAATACCTACTTTTTAGGGGCTATCAATGAAAAAACTTCACTTTTGACACTTCCTCTCTGAGTTAACTCACACTTGTTCCCCACTCACGAAGTCATATTCAACTATATTTTAACCTGGTTGTTCCATGTGTTTCCTACATTAAATATATTAAAACTTTCTTTCTCTTAGATCTGTCCATTGAGGGGGATAGTTGGCAAGTCAAAATATTTCTCAACAATTAAAAATATAACTGTTAAATGTCTTAATAATGCTTAGTATGAATTTCCATAAATGGAAATTATTCAAAAATCAAATGTTTAATTCATGAGGATATTACAAATCTCTACGTTAGTGGTTTGACCCTATAGTTTAGGAGGTTTTTGAATAGTTGGTGGTGAGAGATATTCTCTCCAAATAAGAGTCATAGAATAGAGTGAGATCGAGATATTTTCTCAACTGATAGATTGAGTGATCGAGGTATTTTTTCTATCTTGAGACAAAGCTTGATATATTTATATGTATCATTACATTGATTCAATAGTGCACTTGATGCATTCTTGGCATGTAATAGTCTAATCTCCCATTTTAATTTTGTACCCATGTATATCAATATATGGATTTATTTTTATATAGATATCAATGATCAGTTTTTCTACAAGTATGAAAGGAAGGAGGAAGCAAGTTCAAAGGTGAAGCCCATAGTGAAGAAAGATTAGTCCAAGGAAAGCTAATGGCAGTGTTGAGACAACAATTAATATGAAAGAAACAAAATATCAAATGATGGAAAACAAATGAAGGTAAAAGTTTGAGTGGTGTGATAAATAATAATAGAATCAAGACCATATGTTAATGTGAGTCACACATTGTATTTGTACAAAGACTATGATGTAATTCTATTATGATTCCGAGGATCACCATTCTATTCTGATTCTAAGATGATGGTGGATGTGGTGGAGTTGTCGAGTAGATTGGTTGTTCTGCCATTCCAGAACATGATTCTTCTCCCTGGTGCCATTGTTAGAATTCGCCGCACTTCACCCTCTAACGTAAAATTGGTAGAATTGTTGATTTGGGGGATAGATATGGTAACATATCTTCAGGTTCTTCATCTAATATCCAACAATAGATTATCAACCATTCACAGGATCTGGTTCATTGACATAAGAGGGGTGTCGTTGGTTGAGCCTTCCAGTTCCAACCTCTAGTTCAGATCTCCCTCTAGACTCGTTCAATGTCAATGATCAAATATAAATCACCAAGACTGAGAGCTCCTCAATTGTCCTTCTCTCTCATGCTCATGTCACTGTGGACAATGAAAATCTTCTCTTAAAAAATCGTCACCTTCTCCCTATAAATCGTCATCGTGATGTTACTCAATTTTATGCCTTGATGCAACACACACTATTGAAATTCAATATGGAGATATGGATAAAGATAAAACTAAATATGATGTTATTCTATACATCATATTCCATTCTAGTGTAGACCTCCAAATCAAGCAATGGAAAAATCGTATTACTACAAACACATAGAAAAAATCTACTTTCCTCAAGTTCCTCGACACTCCTGTGAGGGACTTAATCCCTCTGATACCAAATTAAAATAGGAGAGTAGACTATTACATACCAAAATGCGTAGTGCACTATTGAATCAATGTAATGATCCATATACATAAAAGAATATTTGTCTCAAGATAAACAAACTACCTTGATCACTCAAGCAAATATCTCAAACTCACTCCATTCTATGACTCTTAGTTAGAGATAATCCCTTTCACAAACAACTCTCTAACAACCTCCTAAAATATAGGATCAAACCACTCAGAGATTGTTCTCTACCTCACAAACATAATCTCTCCACACATGATTAAGACAAGTAGGAGTTACATATTCCAACAATAAGGATATTGATTATATGTAATATGTTACAAATTCTTATAATTATTTAAAAAAAATTATTCTACAAATGATTTGTTGGTGGTAAGAGGGCAGGTTTTCACTATTTCCAAATGTCTAGCTATCCATTTGTGGCCATTAATCCAATTCTTTATATTTAAAGAAACAAGTTGTTAGCAATCAAAAACTGATTTTATCTCTTGTAATCATAGTTGAGGATCATATAACTTTTAATCAAAATTAACCTTAATTTCATACACAAAACCAAAAACTACCAACTATTATAATTTAACCTCTTAACTAATATTATTGCTATAGACTTTTCTTTTTCAAATTTCTTATATTATTTGTTTAGAAATTAAACACTTTATAAAACAAACATTTTTAATCAATTGAATGAGGCTACTTGATGTTATTCTATAAATTCTATCCATTTTCATAAACTTTCTATTATTTAAATTCAAACAATATTTATATTAATTTTTTATTTATTTGATTTATTATTATTATTATTATTTTTATTTTAAATAATATTAATATAAATTTCTTTATTTTTATTTTTTATGCTTTAAATAGTATTATATAAATTTAAATATTTTCTCATTTTACTTATATTTTATTTAAAATTAAAAAAAACAAAAACAAATTTTTAACCAATAAAATTTCAATAAAATTTCAAAACTAAAGTCACAAGGAATAGTTTAGTTTTATTGCTTTGACACACCTTGCTTTGACACACCTTCATATCACCCTCACCTATTCTTATATAAGTTAAGTAAAATATATCCTTCACCCATTCTTATATATAAGGTAAGTAAAAATTATGCTCCGAAGGGGCATTTAAATTACAATTAATTACCCATATTTTATAATAATCATATATTTAAAGAGATAGGGTATATTTATTGGAAATGTCTAGAATTAATGTGATTTTAATTACAATTGTCACAAGAGATGAAATATTGTGATTTCAAACATGCATGACAAAACATGTTCCTTTGTCATTAAAAATGATGAATAACGTGATTAGTATAATGATGGCATTAATTCTTACTTTATTTTAGGTATTTAGTGTGAATGACAAACTTTAAGGTTTTTTACTTATTTTTTTATAGTCATCATCTTGGGCTTTTGCTTTTTTTTTACCAGTGCATGGGGCAGAGTGGATGCGATGTTGATAGGTTTTATACTGTGTTTTTTTTACTTACTTTGTCAGTTTCCACTTTTTCTTTTATACTGTGTTTTTCTTTTAACTGTTACTTACTTTGTTGTGTTGAGTTTATGTGAAGTTGATGTGTGTCTATGTTTCAATTAATATTTTTTTTTATTTCAATTAAGGCTGTGGGTGTTAGTGGGTGCATTGTCGAGTTTATGTGAAGATGATGTGTGTCTATATTTCAATTAATATTTTCCTTATTAGTCCCTGTCGTAGGCATAGAGGGATTATAGCGATCGATAATTCATTGACTTCATATTAGTTTGTCCTTTGACCACACATATTTGCATAATATCTATTGTTGGAGCTAGGGAACTAAAAACATTGATTTTTATATAATAAAAAGTACCATATATGTAATGATTTGATTGGATAATAGATTGGAGGTCTTATTGCCGGCTTTGTTATTCCCAATGTTTTATATGTTAGCATATCCAAACTTTTTGATCCTCTACAGTCTTTTTGAATCATATATTTTTCTTATGCATTGCTTGAAGGTGGATTAATGCTAGCATTAGTTTGAATGTTTGTCTTATCATTTTATGATAGCTAAATTTATCCCAATGTTTGATATGCTAGCATATCCAAAGTTTGTCCTTCAAATACATTCTCTACTATTCGAACTATTGTTACTAATTTCATTTTATAATAAATAATAATAATTTTTTTTGGTATGTCAGAGACCTGCCACATTGCATTCTTTCTTAAATGTTTACAGAGAATTTTTGACAGACTTAAATGTTTACCTAATAGGCTTCACAACGTTTAATGTTTACTTAGTAGGCTTGTTACAATACCTTTTCTTCCATTTTTTTTATATGCAATGTTCTCTGTAGTCAATTTGGGCAATATTGTACTTCAACGACATTGCTGGTTCATTGGTTCATGCTTGCTTCTTGCATCTCCACTGATTTCTTATTTTCTTGTTGTTTTTGTTCTTGTTTTCCTATTCGTCTTGTTGTAATTTGCACGTTTGGGGTTTTGCAACCATGATTGGAACTGTGACATTCCTGGTCGACTGGTTGGCGCTTGCTTCTTTGTTCGCTAGATGCTGCTTATTGTTGTTTGATTCGACTTTGCAGGGTTTGGGTCCTGCTGCTGTAGTTGGGCCTTTTGGTGCTTCTTAATTGGGTTGTTATTTGCTGCTTGCTCTTGTTTTCCTAAGATTTGCAATGTCGGGGTGCTGCATATGTAGTTGGATCTGTTGTTACATTGTTTTGCATTTGGCTCCCCATAAAATACTATTAAGATAAAATAACATACAAAATTTTGCAGTCGATGTAAATTGCATCTCTTACAACTTCAACCAAAGTTTGTCGGGCTCCAATTATATTTCATAGCTGGCGATGCTTTTTCCATGGTTTATGTATTACTATGGTTTCATAGTTATGAGAGTAAGTTTTACTGTCTTAGTGATATAGTTATTCTCTCCCTTTTTTTTTCCTCTTGTAAACTTTCCCATTTTTTACCTTTTGTTCTTCCGCTCTATTATGTGTTTCTGGTTCTATACTTTCTCACATTTCTGTGCTTGCGGGTTCCCGGTGTGGCGAAATGACAAATCATTATCTCCATCTATATCTTCACATCACGATTCCAACCGACCTCTGTTCGGTTGCATACTTAGCTAATTTTATGAACGTGGCTTCGCAGATAGGTGCTATCAAACTATGGTAACTCGTGTTCGATGAATACATCTTTCACCTAGAAATCCCGTGCTCTACAATTCGACCCCACACTCCTCGAACTCACAAATCTGCCTCTGCCTACGATGAGTCTGTCTGTCCGACCTGCCTTTCCATACTTAGTCGAGTTTTCAAAGTTTCGCGGGTTCACGCATACCAAGGTTCAGAAAAGTTTAAAAGAATTTTGTCTCTTCCCTCCATCCCCTCTACCTTCCGCCCTTCCCAATGGACATTAATTATGATTTCAAAAGTGAAAACCAACTAGACATGTTCGAAAATATTGGCTTTAATAAGTGGAAATCTCGAGGACATCTCCCATTAAAATGCATAGACAGACGAATATTTTGGGATCTGATAATTTTTTTTGCCTGCATTTTGAATTTGCAAAAAAAAATATTGGCTCTTTTAGTTTTTTAAAGGTTTCATCATAGTAACAGTGCAATACTGTACTACCTCGCTGCTATCCATGAACGTGGCATCCATAGAGGCGTTTCCGTCATGTCCCTCTTTAATACTGTGTATATGTTAGATGTTGTCAGATTTGAGAATCTGCTTGGATATGGGAATGTTAATACGTGCTATTAGTCACTATTCAACGCACATATTTGAAAACATTGGCATTAATAAGTGAAAATATCGAGAGCATATGTCATTAAGATGAATTAAACCAAAATCTACAGAATATCATACTGTCATCCTCCATCGTTACTTTTAAATAATTATTGCCATTTCTCTCTATGATCAAAGAGTTGGGCTTTAGGGTGCCTTCATTCTAATGTTCATGGTCATGGACATGTAAGAAAACTTAGAGATTCCATTGAGGCCCAAATGAAAGAAGAGAGACTGGTTTTATGTGACGTAAGATTTGATCCAAAAAAAACTCCTTTATCCAACATAAACTTAGACAGGGAAAAAAAAAACAAGTATCTTCTGGTTGGTGTTCTCCTTGTATTCGATGCTTTGGTTGGTTGAAAAGTCTGCCTGGAGATTTGTTTGTTGATATTCTTTGTTTTCTTGCTGGGATTTGGAAGGGATTTTTAGGTCACGTGCAAAATACTCCTTCGTTGAAGTATATAGTTTCTTCCAAAAACACATATATGGCAAGTGTATCAAATTCTGCAGAGCACACAAGAATTTGTGTTTGTTAGGGGAGTCACACATGCCATGGCTTGCAAAATGGTCTGTGATATTCCGAAATGACGCAAAATATTAATCCATTCATGAATGTAACCAGAAGCAGGTAAGAGAAACTGTATGGGTTGATAAAATGACATACTAAGATTACATAAGTTTCTATTTCAAAGTTTGCTGAGCTACTTCTGGGTGTGGTAATAGACTTGACAGAAAATCATGTTCTTTGTCAAAGTTTGTTCACTATCCTCTGGATGTAGTTACAAACTCCACATACAATCAATTTTCTATCGCTACTGCACATTTTTTATTTTACTACTCCTATGCAAATAACTAGATTATGGACTTTGAAACATTTTCTGAGGATTACTTTATACTACCACCTTCTGGAAAAGGTTTCTCATGTTCAGGTAATGATTTGGTTTCTGAAAATCACCTTTTACTACCACCTTCATGTAATCATCTTATTTCATTCTTTAGAAGAGACCTTAATGTAGTGGTGTGTTTCCAGATCTATTTCAACCTAATGCCAATCTTCCAGCTATTTCCCTTGCATTGGATGGGGAGAATGCATTTCTTCTGTTGCAGTTTATGCGATATTTGATAAAAAAAAAATTGTTCAAACCATACAATTTTTTTTTTTTTAAATATAGAACAATGTATTTTTTTAAACAAAGGCATGTTTGAAAAGTTTTAGGCATTGTTTGGGGTTCATGTCCTTCAAGGATGTTAAGTAATCACAAAATTAATATTTTTTGTGCCAATGCAATTGAGCCGTCGTCCGCTATGGAAATTGCATTAACACTGCAATGTCAGATAATAGATGTCTGGCATGTGCCTAATGTCAAGGTCATTATCACACAGGACACCCGATGTCCAAAGATTTATGGACTCAAACCAATATTGTAGATTTCATGATAAAGTAACACTAAAGTCGATGTTCTTTGTAGGTTTGAAAATCATGCAGTTTAAGTACTTTGACAATGACAACCCTGCTTGTTCACCGCATTTTCGCACTGCAGTCAGTAGCATTGTTCCCATTGCCACTATTAATGTCAATGTCCGAGGTTGAAGCTATCTGGAGCCTGGGGTCACCGCCTATGTGGATGCCTGAAGTTGAAACTACTTGGATTGAAAGTTGATTGTATGTCGAGTCTCTTGCTGTATCCAGAGGTCGCTCAACACTATTTGACATAGAAACTGCATGTCTGTCAATTCTGTTACAACTTTGGCATAAAATTTTCAGTGACTTCAGAATATTGATTCAAACGCCCATACAGTTTCTCACGTTGGTTGGTATCCAATTTTATAATTTCCTACTGAGTGTATTCAGGCATGGAGTAATATTTGGCATCACCTCCGAACATTCTAGACCTTTTTGTGGGCCACCATGTCTACCACCCCTACGACGAAAGATATATTTTGATCTGATCTACAACATTTGATACACTTTCCAGACCTGTGTTTCTGAAATAATTCGTGTACTTCAATAGAAGAACATTTTGCAGTTGGCTTGGACGTTCCTTCCAATTTATTGTAATAAAACAAAGAAGTTCAACATACAAATATCCAGGCAGGATTTTCAACCAAACAAATGATTGAATACAGGGAGAATAGAAGTCACAACATACTTGATTTTTTTTTTTGTCTCGACTTTTGTTGCCTAACATGATTTGTTTCCCCCATAACTGATGTCACATAAAACGACTCCCTTGACTTTGAATTGGGCCTGAATTACATTTCTAAGTTATCTCAGATGTCAATGGTCAGGAACATTACAAGGAAGGCACCTTAAACCCCAAGTTTTCAATGACAGAGGGAAATTAATACTTAACAAAGAATGGAATGTTGAATAACCATCCAATGCAAGTAGGCCATATCTAGAAGAGACAAGCTATTCAAAAAACTAGGATAGATTTAGTTGGCAACACCAATTAAGTCCAAGACCCAAAAATGATACTCAACTCGTTGTTTTTTACGAATCAAGGATTTGATCATGTAACACACCCACAATGGGGCATAAATAATTTTTTTTTTCCTCAAATAGTCAAATCCTCCATCCATGGTCTCTAATCTCGGTCAATGGATCTTGAAAGTTCCGAAGCTAAAGAAGCTTTTCTGGTTCCTACTGGAACCTCTAAGAAATCAATCCATGGGTCTTTGTGAAACTTCACCCGTGCAAACTAGCACCGAACGCAAACCTCCTCCACATGACCAATGGCTATGACCACACGCCTATCCAAAAAGGTGCTTCGCGACTTCGCACTTCGGATATTCTGTTGTGAGTCACTCGACTCTCCCGACTTCCTGAATTCCGAACTAAGAGTCTAACGCATGCTAGATCCTCCCTTAAACTTCGCTGATGTGACCTCCAGTTATGACCTGGGGCCCAACTTCTGAGTGTTTCGGGACTTTGCACTTCGCGAGATCACCAATCATCTCTCCCCTATTTTTGGTTTTCCTGATTCCCTGATTCTCAAAATTCACCCACGTCAGATCAACGATCCATGATCCTCAGTTATCTAACGGTCCTGATATCTTCTTATGAATTGGGACTTCGTGTCTCGGGATTTCTGGAAATTAGTTCACTTACCTCTTTTCCAGAAGTCTGATCTCTGAACTCCCGACAGTGTTAGATCAACGGTCCGAGACTCCCCGTGATCCAACGATCCAGATTCTCCCTCGTGAATCAGGACTTTGCGTTTTGTGACTTTGGAAGACTACTCACCTCTCTTCTTTCGAATCCCAATTTTTTGAGGTTCCTCGAGACTAGATCTACCGTCCATGCTCTCCCTTTGATCAATGGTTGTGATCAAATTGCGAGTTTGTGTTTCTTGTATTTATGCGAGTTACTCCTGACTCTTTCGATCCCTGAACTCCGCTTGCCTCAGATCAACGACCCACAACCCTCTGAGATCCAACGACTATGATCAATTTCACGAACTCAGACTTCACGAGTTCTCACAACTCTTACCTCGGGATTTTTTGTTTTTCGAATCAACTAGATGTTGATCTCTCGCCACACATCCTTCCCAGCACCAACGGTTAGGATCAACTCCATTCTTCCCCTTGCAAATCTTACGAAGTCTGATTCTTTGAAATCTCGGATTTGTTACCACCTGTCAACTCTGACGATGGACGGTTCTGATGATTTCAGAACTTTGGGACTTCGCAAAGTCCTCTCTCTTGTGCACCTTCAAAGGGTTAGACCTCGTGCACTTTCCTTGGGATCCAACAGTTGTTGGTCCTCACAATCAGATCTGATGGCCCAAATATGATCTCCTCTATGCTCGTTCCTCATTGTCTGGACTCTGATCTGACGGTCTAGTTTCTTCACAGTGCTCGATCCAATGACCACTGTTGCTCGTCCTCCTGAGATTACGCCTTCTTCCCTGACTTGGAAGACTTCATATGTTTCAAAGGCTTCACCTTTGAAATACCTCCTGTGAGCCCAATGACTTTGGTTCTCGTTTTCATTTCTAAAAACGCTATCTCTCCTGAGCTCTCAAATTGAAACACGTTCACCTCTACGCGCACTCCTACATGTGCAAAGCACTACGGATTGTGCACCTTGATTTGATTGGATGGCTATCAATTTTCCATGTTGTGATGCAATAGCAGCTGCCGCTCCTCCTCTTGAGCTTCTGGTCTCCTCCAACTTAGAATATTTTCTAAGTATTCAAAGGCCTCGACCTTTGCTTCTCCTACAGGTCCATCTCCTTAGATCTCGTCGACACTTCTGAAAAGTTCTATCCCTTCTTAGTTTGATCCTTATGGGATTTTGAATTCCAATGCACTCCTTTTGTTAATTCGCTCGTGTCAGATCGATGGTCCATGACCTTCCTCGATCCAACGGTCCAGATTACATCGCAACTTCAGGTTTCAGAAGTTTAGTTGCACCAATGTGCGATTCTCCCGATGTGCAAACTCCGATCTCACCAATCTAATGATCAAGGAGGATCTCGATAGATCCTTGGATATACAATCCAGATCAAATCACGACTTCAGGTCTCAAACTTTAAAGGATCTGTCCCGTTCATGATGATTACCAACATTCATCGAACTTGCGAAGGCTGAAGGTGTCGAGGCATTAATGCCTGCTCTCCTTCTTCAAATCCAACGGTCATGATAGACCTTGGATCCTCCTGAACGGATCTCATCTGTTCATCTTCCAAATGAAAGGATATTCCATTTTGACACTTGAATCTCGCTATCCTTCCTAAGTTTTGTTAGTTATGAAGGGCTTAAGAGCATTGTTCTCTTTCTCCTGGACTTAACACTTAAAAGGGTCTTTTGCACACCTCTTGCACTCCTTAATCAAGTCTAGAACTTAAGTGGTTCTTAGTCTCTGCTTACCTCACAGAGAGCCTGTGCATATCTGCACTACCTCTCATCAGATTAACAAACTCCATCCTCCAAGGGAATCAGAATGACTAGGAGGGTCGACATGCGTACATGAAACTGTACCTAAGGTCGATGAACTCATAGTTCGTGGTTCGAGCTTAAGCCACCACAGGACGCAAGCATTTATGAGTACAAATCATGTCCGAACCATATAATTTCTTACTTGCCTAATTAAAAAACCAAGCAGAAGCAAAAGGGATACAATATATCCATTAAACAATCATGCACATTCCTGAAAACGTTCACAGTATATTCAATTTCAATACACAGTTATAACTCAATTACACAGGGTAGGAGAATACTTATCTATTACAGGTTACCGTCAACTAATTGACTGTGGGTGTTCATCCTTCCACTCGACCATAGGCTCAGAGACATTCATTCTTATCACTCTGG
The DNA here is from genome assembly GCA_009831015.1 of Picea engelmannii. Lineage (NCBI taxonomy): Eukaryota > Viridiplantae > Streptophyta > Pinopsida > Pinales > Pinaceae > Picea > Picea engelmannii. The sequence goes on along the minus strand of ML803600.1, from coordinate 221,637 downwards.
CCACCCCCGTTCCAAGCCATGATATCACCAGGGAACTCTCATGGTTCTCAAGGATTCTTTCTCTGTTTAACCTTCTTCTCGGGTTCTGTTATTTGTGAACTTTTATAGATTTCTCTCTCTGTTATGGCCTTGGCGAGGTTTATCATATTCTCACCCAACATCAATCTCGCTTCCTTCTTTTCATCATCCCTTGGAGATCTCTCGCATTCTCCTTAACAATTTTCTTATATATTTTCCCCAGGATGATTCTCGACCCATCCTATTCCTTCTGTCAGAAGGGAACTCGGGTCAGCTTGGTCTATCATACCCAGTGGTACTTTGGGATGACATTCTACAGTCAGACCATGCTTCCATTCATGGGAGATGTTGATAATTTAGCCATTGGTCCTATCTTCATTAACTTCTTTTCTCTCCTTGGGATCCGAAGGATATTTATTATTCCCATCAAGGGAAATTTGGGGTTATTTGATATAATGAACCCTCTCTTATAGTTTTCACATTCTTTCCTCTAGTGATATCATGTCTAGTACTTTCAAGGCTTCACCCCCATAGTCAGTTATTGAAAACTCAAATAATAATACATTTACACTGTCCACATGCCTTAGCATGGTAATCCTATTTTATGATTAATTACAAGATGGGGGAAACAGGGGTGTTACAATTCCCTCTCCCTTAAATGAACACTTTCCTCAGTGTTCTTTCTCAAAAACACCTATCATGCCTTTCTCATTCAACTGTTTCAGAAATATTGATCCTTCGTCCTCGGTCAGGTCCTTTTTTAGACCTTAAATCTTGCTCACCTGATTTCAATAATTCTTTGACAATAAGCATGTTAATCATAGTCTTATGCGAAAACATTGCATAAAATTTCTAGGAAAATTTCATAATCTTGCACAATAATTATCTGCGCAGTTTGTGGATTTGTATCCACATGGTTGTTTTGTTATCCAAGTTCATTGTTTTTTTCTTGACATACCCATTGGGTGCATGGTCCTCATCAATAGTTTACAAGAAATATCAAGGTTTCATCTTCCATGCGGTCACTCACCCTCCAGGCCCAGGCTCAGGCATCCCCTTCTCTGTGATACAATCCCTCGGGTGATCCATCTTGCCTTGCCAAGGTTTTCTTGCATAGGAAGAACTGCCCATCATGTGCATGATCCCAATAGTTTACAAGAACTATCATGGTCTCCTCTTCCTTGTGGTCACTCACCCTTCAGGCCCAAGCTCAGGCATCCCCTTCTCTGCTACACAGTTCCTCAGGTGACCCATCTTGCCTTGCCAAGGTTTTATCGCACATGCAGAATTGAGAGACTCTATCGAGTCTTAAAGTCAAGGTATCCTTCATACTTTCTCTTCTAAGGCATCCCTCCAGCTTGTGTTACCTCAACACAATATATTCTAGGCGATCATGGCTTACCAAAGGGTTTTCATAGCTCAATAGTAGCCATTTTTCATGCTTTTCAACTTGACATCCTTCTGGCTCAAGAAAGTTAGGGATGAAGGTTACTCTCCTTCTCCTGGCACATAAATAGATAGGGACGAAGGTTACTCTCCTTCTCCCGACTTAGTCATATATAGGGACAGAGGTTATTCTCCTTCTCCTGAGTCAGTCTCTATTTCCTGCGATCAAAGCATACTCTTTATCACAGTTCTTCCTTGAACACGAGAGCTTAGTCTCTCGTATTTTCACTCTTCACAGATTCTTTCCTTTCACTTGTATCATAGGCATACGGAAATTCATGAGACATCATAATAAATTTTAAATTCAGAATTTCCTTTTAAATCTATCACCTACATGTTTCCAATTCGACATTTTGTTTTCATATTTGTTCCACACAGGAACCACATTCATAATTATGGGACTTTCCTTCCCATAACGATTTAGCTCAACAGGCAATTGGTCTTCCTTATGGGCTTACAATGCTTCCATATCCAAGACCCCTTTGCTTCCTGCACTTTCAACTTCAATCGTCCAAACAAATTGTTATGTTTTCCATGCACATACATTTTTATTGCACCTTTACAACATCGTCACAAACAATTTCAGAATTGTGCATACTAACAATCAAATTCACTTTCTCAAAAAGGAAATACCATTCCTTGCAGTTTTGCTCAGCAGGCAATCAGTCTTCCTTATGGGCTTACAACATTTCCATATCCAAGACCCTTTTCTCCTTACAATTCATTCTTTACACAATCAAACAAACTGTT